>CM040439.1:15050520-15071562 GCA_022702705.1 Papilionanthe hookeriana x Papilionanthe teres | reverse complement strand
GCTTAATCATAAAGTCCTATATTACTTGATAAACGATACATATACTTGCATATTATCCCATATTATAAAATCATTATTTTCATATCTTAAATCATCAACACACTTATATTTGACGGTACCAAGTTTTTGGCGTCGTTGCACTTATATCTATCGGGGATCAATGTCATGATATAATGAGTTGAATGCCATGAAGTGATAAGGCAAGGGATTTATGTCATGTGGGCTCAAATTGGGCTTCTGAAATTGTTGTTATGGGCTTTTAAAATTGATGTCATGGGCCTTTAAAAATGCATAAGGGTATGAGCCTTTAAACATGGACATGATGGTTTAAATTTTTGGAATTGATTATGGAGTGACCAAATTGGATTGGGGTTGATTGGAATTGGATTTTGGCATGTTGATATTTGATGTGAATTTGAAATTGGGGCATGTAGATATGCCATGAAGTTCAATTTGGTGGATTTTGGAGTTTTGGGGCAAAATTGGAAAATTTAGTTTAAAAGTGAAAATAGGGTTTGGGGTTAGTTTAATTGGGCTTCAAATTGGTTTCAATTGAGATTGGGCATGTTTAATTATGCTTCAGAATTTTAATTAGGGAAATTTTGAATCAATTTGATGAAAATTAGAGTTGATTTGGGGATTTTGGGCATAAGAGGCAATTTAGGGATTTTGGTCAAAATGTATCAATTTGGTCAAATTAGGCTCAATGAAGTGGTTTTAATTGATTTTAGGATTTTTTGGAGTGTTTTTTGAAATTTTGGGTATTTTGGACTTTTTGGATTATTTGGGTTTTTTGGTGGTATTTTGGTAATTTAGCTAATTTTGGTAAGTTTAGGTGCAATTAGGTCAATTGTTGGTTCAAATTTATTTGGGTGAGGTTTTGGAGTGAATTTAAAGATTTTGGTGAATTTTTGGAATTTTAGTTTGAAAAATAGGGTTTAGGGTGGAATTAGGGTTTTGGGGCCATGGGTCTTAAGCATGCCTAACCACTTTGGGACCAAACCTAGCTAAGTGATTACCTCTTTATGAACCTACACATGTTAATCCTAGCATACTTAATCAAAGACCAGAGGCTCATGCTCATCCATGTGAGTTTCCTAAAGGGTAAAGGGGAAGTAGTGTAGGGTTCAAAAGGGTTAAGGGTGTGTGTGCCAAACCAAGTCTTAGTCACCCAGGGTTGCCCTAAGTTCAATTTTTCCTATGGGAACTCCTCTCTGAATCTCCACATATTGGTCTTCAACCTTCCTAGTGATTTGGAGGTTTGTAACCATCTATGTAGGGTTTCAAGAAGAGCCACGAAATGGTTTAAATTTCTAGGTGGTGGGCTCCATCTCTAGTCCTCTAAGATAGTCAAGGAGAAAAACCTATGGCTAGATCTTAAGTACTAAGAGGAAGTTTGGACCTCACCAAAAATGGGATCAACAAACACCAATATCAATAGTCTTCATTTGTTGTATGCAAAAATTTAGTATTGCTCTCTCTTTAGTTACTTCACTAAGGTGATTTGATGGAACCAATTTTGCAGAAATAAAATAGTTTCATGCTTTAGATTATACATTTAACATGGAAGTGAAGTTTACTTTTTGATTATTCTTGATTTTCCATACTCCCCTTCCATCAGTAAGGTAGGCAATAACTACGTCAAGTGACGAATTAGAAACCATAAATGCAGAATATTCACAATGGAATTTGTTCCGCAACCGGTATAGCACATTAATCGTTTCTCGTGTAAATTCAACATGTTTACCTCTAACATAAACATTCTCATCTGAACTCTCCCAGAGATTTGCATAAAATTTACAAACGATAGGAACAATTGGTACTGCGGTGAAGCAGCAGAAAGTCTCCAAGTTCTTAGCAATGATTAGTCGTTCAATATAACCTCCCGGGTTAGAAAACACATGATCTTGAATTAGTTTCTTCGTAGAAATTTTAGTATTGTGATTATATTAAGCTTTCAAGTTTACAAATCACGTTGAATCAAAGCCTCCCAAAGTCTTTCTTCTTTACATTTTTAGATCCATGGTAATTTCTAAAAAAATTTACATAAAATCCATAAAAATGCACAATATCCTAAATCAAACTCCAAAAATCAAGATATATGGTAAGAAAATTCTCACAATGGATTCTTTTTAAATTTCTTTAAAAACCATTAAATTTTTTTATTTCCATAATAGGGAAAATCCATGGTAAAAATTAAAAATTTATAGGTTAAAGTGAAGCTCTTACCAAGAGAAGATGAAATCTAAACTTTCCTAGCCTTGAAATCACCTCGAATCTGAGTACTTGGAAGCTCTAATTTGAGTTTTGGCCTTAATATAAAGGTAGGAGATGAGCCAAACAGTAAAAATGGGGCTTTACTATAGATTTTTGCGGTTTTAAGGTGATTTGGGTGTTTTCGGGAAACTGGCGCCTCTGGCACCAAATTTGGTGCCACTGGCGCAGACAACAAAAAATTTCAGATTTGGGTTATTATGTAAAATCTGCTGTATACCAAACCATAATAACCTCTAATTAGCCTAAATTAACCTTAATATTCATAATTAAACAATCCTCTAACAACATATTTTCACAAACAACACAAAACATCACATTTATATATAAAATCCACCTGTTCCAAACAAACACTTTTCAAACCATAACATCAAATTTAGCATCGAAATCAACCATAAAACCTAACGCTGAAGAATAAATAGCAAACACTTAGCATTAGACACATATAAAGTTCGATAATGAAAATAAAAAAAAAAATCTAACACAAACACATAACACATAGATGCTCTCATAATTACGAATTTCGTACTTTAGAGGGTCTACACATCTTCATTACTTTCATCATCTTGAATGTTACCCATGGATTAGTGGTGTATGTATAAGTTATAAAGAAGAAGGTGAGGAAGTTGTATGTTGAATCTTCTTCAACCCAAGCATTTTTCTTAAACATACGCATCATACCTTCTTCTATATGTCCAGTATGTATGAATTGTTTCTTTATCCTCCAATCCAAATGATCAAACAAATCAGAAATATTTCAAATTGAATTTATATTATTTTGTACCTCTTTCTCCAGCTTCTTAATCCTTTTTAGAATAACATGTGAACTATCAGGAAAATGGGGCAAAGTAGGAGATGAATTTTGAGATGATTGATCCATAAGAAAATTCATATTATTTTCCTCCCCATTTCCTATGAAGTTGCAACAAATCTCTGGTTCCATGGTCTTCCAAGGAAGAAGAACTTTTTCCCAACTTTCATAAGGTACTTGTGATTGGCTACATAGTAGAAATATGGTAGATGGATGTCCTAGCCCATAATTTGAACCGTTTATAATCAATCCTAGATCATATTTCACAATTAAAGCATCCACATCAATAGGCCTTCTAGTTTGAATACAATAATTGAAGATAGCACTTTCCTTGGTAACTGTACTGATTTTCATGGTAGGAAGAAGTTTTGCTGAAATAAAGAAGTGTCATGTCTTCGATGCAGGAGTTAACAATGAAAAAGAAAAACTTACATGCTTGTTATCTCTTATCTTTCAATTTGCATCTTCATCAGTTAGGAATAGATAAACTTCATTCATAATATCTCTTGTAGGGATAAAATTGGTATAATGGAAAATCAGGACGCTTTCAATCATAAATAAGTCTTTTATTCTTAAAGGAGTAAATGGTACCCACCTACCTCGAACATAGATGACTCCCTGGTTAATCTCATGAAGATTAGCATAAAAATATTTAATCACGGGAACAACTACTGTAGTACTGGTATAGCATAGCACTTCCCAACGTCTCTGTACAATAATCTCCTCCATTTGAGTACTTGGTGTGTTGAATCCTCGATTCATGAATCCTCTTTATTTAATCAACCTCTTCTTCACGATAATCTTATCATATAATTTTTGTGCATCGAAATTGATGAACTTTTCTCTATTGAAATCTCCTTATCTAGAAGTTCCTATAGCGTTGGAAGACATGAGATTCGAAAATGGTGAGTTATCCTTCATTTTATTAACTTAAATAACTCTAAAATACAGATTTTGGGAGTTACAAGGAAGAAAATCCGTCCAAAACCGCCAAAAACCACCTTTACAATCTTCCTAAACCGTCTTGGTAACTGTGGCGCCTTTAGCACCGGTTCTCTGTAGTCTGGCGCCTCTCGTGCCAGAATAGAATTCTGCACCGTTTTGTTTATGGCCCAAATAATCCTCAAATCTTTCATATAATTCATTAATTAAAGATGTTTTAATGAATTTTCTTAATATGTAAGTCTTCCAAGTACATGAAATTCACAAAGAGAACCTAAATATAGATATATTCTATTAATTATAAAAATAGATTCACATCATTAACAAAGATAACTATGTGTTGCCTCCCATAAAGTCCTTGGTTTAATGTTGTCAGCCCGGCATTCCCAGTCTCTACTCTTGGTGACCCAACATTAAAATCTCTTTAAAATTTGGCCTTTGATCACCAAAATATGATTTCACTTTGTGTCTATTTACTTTAAACATCTTTCTAGTTTTTGGATTAGGGGTAAACTTTTACAACAGTGAATGGCCCTGACCACCTAGACTTAAGTTCTCCAAGTAATAATTTCAATCTTGTATTATATAGTAAAACTTCCTATCCATGCTCAAATTCCTTTTTTATTATCTTCTGATCATGCCGTTATTTCATTTTCTCTTTATAAATCCTAGCATTATCATAAGATTCATTCCTAATTTCTTCAAGCTCATTCGGTTGCAACAATATTTTCTCACCAGCTTCTTTTAAATTAAAATTAAACTCCTTAATAGCCCAATAAGCTTTATACTCTAATTTTACTGGTAAGTGTCAAGTCTTTCCAAAAATTAATCTGTATGGGGACATTCATATAGGTGTTTATAAGTTGTCCTGTAAGCCCATAATGTAGTATCCAATGTAGCAGATCAATCTATTTTATTAGGATTTACAATTTCTTCCATAATTCTTTTAATTTTACAATTAGATACTTCTACCATACCACTAGTTTGAGGATGATAAGCAGTTGCGATCCTCTGTATAATATCATACTTTTCAATCAAAATTTTCAATTCTTATATTCCTAAAATGAGATCATTCATTAGTAATGATTACTCTCGGCATTTCATATCTTCTAAAAATATCTTTGATTAAAAATTTCGAAACACTCCAAGCATCACATCGAGATAAAGCTATTGCTTCAATCCACATTGATACATAATCTACTACAGTTAATATGAATAAATTTCCAAATGTAGGTATAAATGGTCCCATAAAATCCAATCCCCAAACATAAAAAATTTTAACTTCCAAAATAAAATTCAGGGGCATTTCATTTCTTTCTAAAACTTTACCTACTCGCTGACATAGATCACATGTTCTATATATATATATATATATATATATTAACATCTCTAAATAGAGAAGGACAATAAAATCCATATTGTAAAATTTGATGAGCAGTTCTATCAATTCCAAAATGACTCACAAATTCAAAATCATGACATTTTTAATGATTTCTTTAATTTCTTCATAAGACACACATCTCTGAATAACTAAATCTTTACATTGTTTGTTAAATATGGGTCATCCCAAAAGTAAATTTTTGTGTCATAAATAAATTTCCTTTCTTGTGGCTTTGTCAATTTATAGGTAAAACACCACTAACAATGTAGTTCACAATATCAACATACCATGATATTTCTCATTCTTTAATGGTATATAGTTGTTCATCATGAAAAGTTTCGTTAATTTCACTTTTGAGATCAATTATTTCTTCTTGTTCTAGTCTAGATAAATGATCAACAATTTGATTATCAGATCTCTTCCTATCTACTACCCTAAAATCAAATTATTGCATCAGAAGTATCCATCTGATTAGTCTTGATTTCACATCCTTCTTTTACATCAAATATTTTATAGCAGAGTGGTCTGTATGGACAACACATTTAGTTCCAATTAGATATAACCTAAACTTATCAAAAGCATAAACAATTGTTATTAACCCTTTTTCACTAGTGGTATAATTAATTTGAGCATCATTTAAAGTTTTACTAGCATAATATATAACTTAAAAAATTGTGTCATATCTCTGCACTAAAACAACTCCAATTGTATAATCACTCGCATCACACATTAGCTTGAATGATTTTTCTCAATCAGATGAAACATTTATAGGTGCAGTGATTAATTTTTCTTTTAACAATTCAAAAGCATTAAGGCACCCTTGATTAAAATCAAGTTTTATATCTTTTTCTAAAAGTTGGCATAAAGGCTTAGTAATTTTTGAAAAAATTTATATATACCACCTGTAAAACCAGCATGTCCTAAAAATTTCTAACCTCTCTCATAGTAGTTGGTGGAGATAGTTTAGCGATAACTTAGAATTTTTGTCAGATCTACTTCCATGCCATTTTCAGAAATTTTATGCCAAAGCACATTCCTCTTGCAACAATGAATTGCCATTTTTCCTAATTCAATATTAAATTCGTCTTTTCACATCGTTCTAGAAGTTTCTCTAAATTATTTAGACATGATTCAAATGAAGTTCCAAACATAGAAAAATCATCCATAAAATTTTCTATTTCTTTTTCAATTAAATCACTAAAAATTGACATCATACATCTTTGAAATGTTGTAGTGCATTACATAAATTAAAGGACATTCATCGAAAAGCAAAAGTACCATAAGAACTATTACATGTTGTCTTCTCTCAATCCACAGGAGCAATAGGAATTTGATGATAGTCATTATATCCATCCAAAAAGAAAAAGTCCAAAAAGTGTAAAGGAAAGTGATCTTTCATAGTGATATAATTTTAATTTCTATAATCAATGCAGATTCACCAACCAGTAACTTGTCTTGTTGGTATTAATTCATTATTCTCATTTGTTGCAACAGTCACACTCCCTTTCTTAGGAACACAGTGAATTGGACTTACTCAAGCACTGTCTGAAATAAAATATATTATTTCAGCATCTAACTATTTTAAAATTTCTTTCTTGACCACTTCTTTTATTATCAGATTTAATCTCCTTTAAGGATCAGCTTTAGGTTCATAATGTTCTTCCAATAAAATTTTGTGCATAAAAATGGAATGACTAGTTCTTTTGATATCAACTAATGTCCATACAAAGGCTTTCTTATATCTTCTTAAGGTTTCCAACAACTTTTATTCTTGTGATTCATTTAATTCTGAGGATACAATAATAGATAATCTAGATATATCTTCTAAAAAGATAGATTTTAAATGTGTAGGAAGTATTTTCATTTCAAGTTCAGGAGGTTTCACAATTAAAGGAATAAGATTTCTATTATTATCTGCATTATCTAACAGTTCAAATTGTTCCTGAACCTAATGTAATTCTTCATTACTCACTTCTATAGATTTATCTTGAATTATATCCTCATCTTCATGCTCCAAATGATCTTCTACAATTTTATTTTCAAATGTATCTGTGAAATATTCATTGCTTAAATAATCATTAATTTCTATTATGAAGCATTCATTATCTCTTCTTTTTGCTGGGTATCTCATTGATTTTGATATATTAAATGTAACTTTTTGATCACTGACTCTCATTGTTAATTCTCCTTTCTGTACATCTATCAAAGCTCTTCAGTGGCAAAAACGATCTCCCTAAAATGATAGGAATTTCTTTATCTTCCTCAATATCTAACACAATAAAATCTACAAGAAAGATAAATTTATCAACTTTTACCAATACATCTTATATAACTCATTTAGGATAGTTAATCGAACGATCAGCTAACTGAAGAGTTAAAGTAGTAGGGAAAATATCTCCTAAACCCAACCTTTTGAAAATCGAAAGAGACATAAGATTAATACTGGCTCCCAAATCACATAAAGCTTTTCCAAAGAAATCTCACCAATAGCACAAAAAATAATAAACTTCCAGGATCTTTAAGTTTTTCAGGAAGCTTTTTCTAAATTATAGCGCTACACTTCTCACTAAGTGCAACAGTCTCATTATTTGTAAACTTTCCTTTTTTGTTAAGTATATGCTTCATAAACTTCACATAGCTTGTCATTTGTTTCAGACCTTCAACAAATGTAATGTTTATAGTTAATTTTCTTAATATTTCTAAAAATTTCGTATATTGGTTATCTCTATTATGTTGTTTCAATCTTTGAGGAAATAGAGGTGGTGATTTTTCTACAGTAATTTTCATTGGTTTAATAAAATATTCTGAATCAAGATGAAAATCTTTGCTAGACTTTTCATTTCCACCCCTTCATTCTCAACTTCAATCTCTTTTTAAACTTTTGTTTATAATTCTCTTCTACTTCTCAGTTGAATAGCCTTAATTTTTTCTTTATTCTGATCTTTAGGATTAACTTCAACATTACTAGGCAAAGTTTCTGTAGGTATATTGCTAAGTGCAATAGCAATATGTACCAACTAATTTTTCATGTTTCTAATTGCAACTCCTTAACTTGGTAATTGTGCTCATTGACTTTGTAATTGTGCTCCTTGACTTTGTAAACGATTTCCCATTTGCAATATTAATTATTTCATTGAAAATTTCTTCTTCTTGATTTGTGAATTGCTATTAAAACCTGGAGGATAATAAGGTTTATAGTTAGTGTTTCCCTGGTTGTTTGAATTTCCCAATGGGTTCACATGATTGTTTCTTCATTGTAAATTTAGAGCATTATAATTATTATTATTCCAACTTAAATTAGGGTGATTTTTCCAACTAGGATTATAATAATTGGAATAGGGATTCTTAGTTTGGTTATTTATTGCATTTAAAGTTTCGTATGTTGATTGAGAATTTATCATTTGTCCCAATGAATTTTCCTCAAGCACAAGAGGTGGCTGAGAATAATTCATTCCATATTGATTTATCTTCTTTGATATTGCAGCAATTTGAGAAGCCAAAATTGATAGTGCATCAAAGTCTTGACCACTGGTTTGGAGTCGCCCTTTCAGAGGGCCATTGAAAATTATTAGTAGCCATCTCTTTAATTAAAGAATATGCTTCATTGAATGGTTTTGACATTAGTAATCCACCAATAGCAACATCAATTAAAAATCTAAGAGATATCCAACTAATCCATTATAAAAAGTTTGAATTATTAACCAATCTGGTAATGTATGGTGTGGGCAGTTCCTAATGAGAGCTTTAAATTGTTCCCAAGCTTCATATATTGATTCTCCTTCAAACTGAAAAAGAAGATGTTATATCATTCTAAGGTTAACAGTTTTTTATGTGGGAAATATTTACATAAAAAATTTTGTGATAATTCTCCCCAAGTTCTGATAGATCCAGGTGCTAAAGATTTTAACCACATCTTAGCTTTATCCCTTACAGAAAAAGAAAAAAGTCTTAAGTTTGAAGGCATCATTGGACACTCCATCATATTTAAATGTAGCACACAATTCTAGAAAACTAGCAAGATTTAAGTTAGGATCTTCAGTCGGTGTTCCCTCAAACTGGTTATTTTGTACTATTTGGATAATATCAGGTTTAAGGTCAAATGAATTAGCAGCTACAACAGGATTTTGGATACTCAAGTAAATTTCATTTACTGTATGATTGACATAAACTCTTAAAGGTCTCTGATGATGTTCATTTTTAATTCTTGGATTTTTTAAGTTGTTAACCATTTGGACCAAATTTTCATATTCTTTTTGTTATTTTTGAATTTTCCTGATAGTTCTTTCTAACTCTGAATCGTAAAATACTAAAATTTCAGATCTTAAACTATGCATGAACAAACACAATAAGCAATTTAAAATAAGAACGCATTGAAATATAAAAATATTTATTATATTATGATTTTTCTTAATATAATTTTTTCAGTTCAAATAAAGTCTTTTAAATTATAAAGTATTTAACCATTATTCCCCGATGACAGAGCCAAAAACTTGATGTGCCCCTAGTGTGTGCTATTTTTCTGTGTGTTATATGTAAATTTAATTCCCCTTAGATGGCTTGTATGCAAAATCGAATGTTATAAAATATAGATAATAATTCACACACTATGGGTTTTACGCAAGTGCACGTATCGCTTAAGTAATAAAAGACTCTAATGAAGTCCTAAATATTGATCCCATGGGGAGGCAGAAATTCTTATGGTTATAATGTAAAACACAATATTCAACTATAAAAACATAAATAAGAAAAGTAATTTAAAAGTGTTTTTGATGTATGTTAATGACATGTAGCTAAAAGAACTAAGTTAACTCAGTTATTTTTTAAACTTCAATGTTAAATTTACTAAGTCTAAACGAAGTTTTTGTGACGAAGAGTTTAAATTGAAGAAAGCATCATTCCGCTTTAAAATGAGTTTATGGTTAGTGAAGTAATTAATATTATTTAAAATTATATAAAATTGTGTTGTCCCAAATAGGAGCAATCCTATTCTTTATCCTCCGTCGAGTGCATAAAGAACCTTGGCTAATCCAGAGTTTGGTCCCTAAATCCGTGGTTAGGCTGGAAAGATACTGACTCTCACTCCAGAGCAACTAATTCCCCCTCTTCTGAGGGCTAACATCTCGCTTTAGTTTCCAAATAACAGGTCCAAATTGGAGATTTTAGTCTGTCATCCTAAAATCTCAAATTCTACACCCTGTTGACCTCATTTTTTGTGAGGTCTGATCTCTCCTTAGTGCTTAGGATCTAGCCATAGGTTTTCCCTGTGACTATCCTAGAGGACTAGAGACGGAACCCATGATTTAGAAATTCAAACTGCTTCTATACTCTCCTTAGAACCCCACATGGATGATCATAAACCTCTGAGCCCCTTGGAATGTTAACAGTCAAAATGAGGAGGTTTAAGGATGAGTTCTTATAGGATCCTTTGGCCTTAGGATTACTCTGAACAGTCTGGTTTTGATCCGTTCAATCTGTATACACTACACTTTGCACACATCCTAAACCCCTCAAAATCATTCTGAAATGTTCCCCACCACTTAATTTGACCAAAATTACCTAAATCTGACAAAATTTCCAAAATTCCCAATATACCTCCAAAATTACCAAATTGCCCCTAAAAAGGGGGCCAAAACCCAAAACTTCACAGAGTCACTCAAACTCCCTGAAAATTGTTCCAAAGCGTTCCTCTCGTTAAACTGAGAAGATTGACTGTAAACATGTCATACTTCTAAGTTACCGTTGGGCTCCCTCGCAACATAAATAATCAATACTTGAAAATTGTTCTGAGTCCCACAAAATCCTCCACACTGGTCAAAATTGCTCCCGGACACTTCCGTTCAACTCCAAATTTCATTTTATATTGCTTCGAGCCTTTGATTTGACTTTTTGACCAAATTCCTAAAATTTCCCCAAAATGACCAAAAAGCCCTCCAGGACGAAATTTCAAATTTCAAAAAATTTCTGAAAACTTCCTAAAATTCACAGAATCTTCCGACACCCCACAATTTCACGAAATTAATTTTTTTTTTTATTTCGATCAATGACGAGTCGAAATTTTGAGTCGAATCGGATTCGACGTTTTTGGCCTATTTTGACGACAAAGTGGTCTGAATGACCCCGAACGACGAAACGGACCACGCGAGTGCGTCCGAAACATCGATTTCATTTTAAAAGAACGTTCATTTCGCCACGAGATCGTATACGGGGCAAAAAAACACGCGAAAGATAATAATAATAATAATAATATTATTACTATATATATATATATATATATATATATATATATATATATATATATATATATATATATTACTATATCACGCGTGGGATGAGTGCTCTCTCCCTCTTCTCTCTCTCTCTCTCCTCCTTCTTCTCTCACCTGTAAAAATAAAATAAAATAAAATAAAAAATAAAAAATAAAAAATAAAAAATAAAATTTAAAAAACTAAAGGGCTCACACATGCTATAAGATCTTATCACCTACTCCACCTTTTCCCCTCTCCCACGCCTGCCTCAAGAAAAATAAAATAAAATAAAATACTTTTTTCATGGCTATCTTCATTTCCTCCTATAAAAGCATCACTCACCTCCTCTCTTGATCAGGCAAAGGTTAGCCAACAAAAAAAAAATTCTATTTTTCTTTTCTCCTTCATCCAAGTCGGACTCGGAGCCAAGCCAAATCCGGCGAACTTACAATCCGACGCTAAAACGACGTCAAATCGACACCGTAAGGACTTGGATATACTCAAGGAAATTCATTTAATCAAACCTAATCGAGAACAAACCTCTTAGGCTCAGGTATGCATCCTAAATCAAAATGATAATCCTAAGCTAGCCTCCCTTCCAAATCAAAAAGTAGATCACAAAACACCCAACTATCCGTATGGATGTGATCTAGTCTTTAAGCTGAATAAAACGAGCCCAAGAACGCAAAATTTAGTTGAGAATCGGAGGAGAACGAAGCCGGAGAAATTTCAGCCGTTAATTTCTCCCGTGGCGTGCATGGGTCGGAAGAAGGAGGAGCCGCAACACGTTTTTTATTTATTTCGTATATATATATTTTTTTAAATTTCAAAAATTATGACTTAACTTTAAAATTATATAACTTTTTGTAGAAAACTCCAAAAAATAAACCGAAAAATGTTGTGAACTCAGAAAAATGAGAAGAATTTTTCAAAATTAAAATCAGATTTTTCATCAAGTAAATATTTTTAAATTATTTTTTGAAGTTCTGAAATATTTAAATCATAAAAATTAAAATATAAATGGGAAAAATATGAAATTTGGTAGAGATGTTAAATGGCCTTGGGGAAAGCTCCCCTAATTTTTTCATACTATTTGGATGTCTCTATCTTTGTATTTTTATTTTTTTGAGTGAAATGACCTATTTATATAAATTAAAAATTAAAAAAAGTTATGAAAATTTCAAAAACTCTTCCTGATTATATTTTTGAATATAAAAAGATACTTAAACATTTTAAAAACCAGTTTGAAATACTTTCTATAATTAAAACACATTAATTGGGGTTTAAGTTTAGTGTAGGTTAGGTTAGCCCAACCCGAGTCCAACCCAGGCCCGAGTCTAGCTTGGGTAAACTTAACCTTTAGATAAGACCAATTATAGGAGTCGAATCATCCTAAACTTAAGATTTGAGTCATCCTAAACCAATAGGATTAGTTAACCTAAACCTTAGGTTAGTTAAGCCTAAACCAATAGGATTAGTTAACCTAAACCTTATGTTAGTTAACCCTAAACCAATAGGATTAGCTAAGCCTAAACCTTAGGTTTGTTAAACCTAAACTAATAGAATTAATTAGCCTAACCCTTAGGTTAATTAAGCCTAAACCAATATGATTAGTTAACCTAAACTTTAGGTTAGTTAACCCTAAACCAATAGGATTAGCTAAGCCTAAACTTTAGGTTCGTTAAACCCAAACCAATAGGATTAGTTAACATAAACTTTAGGTTAGTTAGCCCTAATCCAATAGGATTAGTTAACCTAAACTCTAGGTTAGTTACCTTAAACCAATAGGATTAGTTAACCTAAACTCTAGATTAGTTAACCCTAATCCATAAGGATTAGTTAACATAAACCTTAGGTTAGTTAACTCTAAACCAATAGGATTAGTTAACCTAAATCTTATGTTAGTTAGCCCTAATCCAATAGGATTAGTTAACCTAAACCTTAGGTTAGTTAGCCCTAAAACAATAGGATTAGTTAACCAAAACCTTAGGTTAGTTAACCTTAAACATAAGATTAGTTAACCTAAATCTTAGGTTAGTTAGCCCTAATCCAATAGGATTAGTTAACATAAACCTTAGGTTAGTTAACCCTAAACCAATAGGATTAGTTAACCTAAACCTTAGGTTAGTTAACCCTAAACTAATATGATTAGTTAACATAAACCTTAGGTTAGTTAGCCCAAACCATATAGGATTAGTTAACCTAAACTCTAGGTTAGTTAACCCTAATCCAATAGGATTAGTTAATTTAAAACTTAGGACAGTTAACCCTAAACCATATAGGATTAGTTAATCTAAACCTTAGGTTAGTTAACCCTAAACCAATAGGATTAGTTAACCTAAACCTTAGGTTAGTTAGCCCTAAACCAATAGGATTAGTTAATATAAACTTTAGGTTAGTTAACCCTAAACCAATAGCATTAGCTAAGCCTAAAACTTATGTCAGTTAACCTTAAACCTAAGTTAAACCTATACCCTTTAATTAAAACATCAATTATTAATCATAAAACACATTGGGATGGGTAAAATTCACATAAAACACATTAAAACTTAAACTTAAACTAAACTGAACACAACAAGGCCTTGAAACATGGCTTTGTAGGTTAAGTCAGCTTCTAAGTTGTCAACTTCACTTAAATAATAATAAGTGAACAAAAATAACTAAAATAAAACACTTAAAATCCGACAACAAGATGTAAACAACTTAAAACATTTTCAACCCTAAAATCGATAAAGTAATTCAAGGATTAACTAAATCTTAATCACAAAGATCACATAATGCAATCTTAACCCCTATGATTCTAGTTTGCAAAGATCTCTTGGATGATGCATTCTGAGGATGTTGACAGGAATCTTCCAGTCCTGGTGGGCAACCACCTTTCGGGCTAAGTAAACTAGGGAACCCGACGACCTGGGACGATGGAGCCATTGACATCTTGACTGGGATACCACTAATTAAATAATAAAAATTTAATAAAGATTTAATAAAATATTGATTTTTTTTTGCTCTACTTATTGCTTATGTATCTCAATGTATACTTTTACTGTTTTTATCAAACATAGAATGCATGTGTTAAGGAAAATTAATAAAAAAATAAAAGTTGTTTAGACTATGGAAAACCTAAAAATCATAACACTAGGGAATTATGTAGCTTAAGTGAACTTAGCCTTGGCCTAGGTTTGAACTATACCTTCACTACCTTTTAATTAATTCACTATAAAATTATTGAAATAAATAAAACTTTTAAAAATAAAATTGGAGGACCTGAAGACTTGAAGACACTTCAATAATGAACTTGGAGCAAATTTCGTGGGCAGCTCGTTCAAGACCTTTCTATAGTTTAAATAACAATCTTTAGGATCCCGAGGCTGTCTTTTATGACATAAAACCTCTCTTCTTGTTAGGCTCCTACATAGTCCTGATATGCAGCATGTCCTAACTTGTTTTAGGATTTTGAGGTAGTCACTCGACGTAAAACCTCCTATTTTTTAGGCCTTTTGTGTAAATCATCATTAGTCCTAATTAATTAAAATTGGCAGGATTGCAACATTAAATAATTCTATCAAATTAAAGCCAAATCATAGGATAGTTTGGGAAGTTGCCAAGATTCCTCTTGGACCCTCAGCTTCTCCTACCTTTCTTCTGTTGGATTCCTAAAATAAAATGTTCCAAATTTAACCCATTCCCTATTGAAGTTTCCAAAATCTAATTGCTTGAAAACCTTAAACTTTGAAATTCTTGAAGGCAAAACCACTGATCCTTATTGAGAGTTTTCTTAAGTGATTCCCGTCATTTAAGATGTAATTAACTATAGGGGCTTGCCCTTATAGAGAATTTTAAGAACTCAGGTAATATAAACCATGCTTAATTTCTTTATATTAAGCAGGGGAACTTGTCGGCTTATAAATTTGGTTCGGAGACCAAAGGGATGTAATAAAATTACTAGTTTATTTAATAGAGCTTCATTTTCAAGTGATATGTCTACCCTTTGGAATAAATATTTCACTTGTGATGGGATGCTCATTTATTTAAACCATTCATAACATGAGATCAGTTTGGTCTCATATTTTCAAAATCAAATGCTACTTTCCAAATTATATATATATATATTTAAATTAAACTTAAAATCTAAAATTCGCCGATAACTTTTGTTAGCAACCCCTTTTCAAAACACATAACCTATAAATATGCCGACACACCCATCAAAATATATTTCTCTATTTATTTGCACTCAACCCTATGGACTACATTCTCATCTATGAAATTGAATGTGACTCTCACATTGTTGTAGAAATCATAACCCTTTTGGGTCTTATGTTTCTCAATAACTTTTAACATTTCAATTAGCCATATCGAAAATTAAATGAAGATCAAAGTTCAAATCATCACAATTTATTAACATTTAAAACCTTGCACAAAAATATTAATTCTTCAAAAAATCATATCTCATTGTAGGGAGACGGACAAAGAAGACTACTCAGAATTCATGAGGAAGATACAACAAAATATGGATTTATATAAAAATAAGTTTACAAAACAAGAAAGAAAAGAACACAACTTATTTCACACTTCACCTCAAGAAAATCCCTTGAAGTTCCCTTGAAGCACTTTCTCTCTTTACAGTCACACTTAATTCTCTTTTAGAAGTGTAATGAAGAAGAAATCTCTCACTTTCACTCTCCTTTTACAACTCTAGAAGAAAATCTTCTCCACACAAAACCTAACCCTAGACTCCAGAGACTCAACATGACTCACAAGACAAAGACCCTCAAGACACACTCACTCTCCACACACACTAGACAAGACAAGACTCACACTAAGACTTACTGACTCCTCTTAAGAGTGGCGCCAACTACTCTTCTAAAGAAATTCAAAAATTCCCTCCTTTTTATCAAGAGACACCTCTTCATACCAAAAGACATATCTCTTCATCCAAAAGACATATCTCTTCATTCATGAACCTTCCCTAAGTGTCTAGATACATTGAACCACTCCATGGGGTGTTGGAATTATTATGAGCCTTTTAGAACACATAAAAAATTGTAAAAACTGCAAAAAATTCATCCAAATCCGTCTCTGGCGCCTCTGACACCTGTTCTAGCACCTCTGGCGTCTTTTTACTAGAAAGAAGCGCTCTTCTCTGGATTCTGGTGCTTCTGACGCCATTCTGGCTCCTCTTCCATGTATTCTGGTGCCTCTGGCACCAGTTTTGGTACTCTGGCGCCAATATGCTGAAAATTTGCATTTTGACTCCAAATTTCCTTCTTTTGCTCCAAATGCCTAAAATTAATATACCTGCAACAAAACATGAAAATACATTTCTTTAAAGTGCAATATCACCAAATTTAAGCATAAAATGTATACATAAAATTGCATATTTTTGTGGTTTATCAAGATTCACTTTATTTTTACATATATATTTCACTCTCTCAATCTCTCTCTCTCTCTCTATCTCTCTCTCTCTCTATCTCTCTCTCTCTCTCATTTAGAGCATTTTACCTCTTATCTCTATGTTTACCTTAGTTTTGGTGAGATCTAGTCTTCCTCTT
Source organism: Papilionanthe hookeriana x Papilionanthe teres (assembly GCA_022702705.1). Taxonomy (NCBI): domain Eukaryota; kingdom Viridiplantae; phylum Streptophyta; class Magnoliopsida; order Asparagales; family Orchidaceae; genus Papilionanthe; species Papilionanthe hookeriana x Papilionanthe teres. Next base: position 15,054,360 of record CM040439.1, on the reverse strand, counting down.
AGGACTTAGGGTCTAGTCGTAAGATTTTCTTATTGACTATCCTAAAAACCTAGTGCTGCGACCCACCTCTTTTAGAATTTCAAACCACTTCCTGGCTCTTTTTGGAGTCTCACATGGGTGGTTATAAACATCCCAACACTTAGAAGGTTGAGACCAACATGTGAAAATTAAGAAAAATGAGTTCTTATAGGATCACAAGATCTTAAGGACACCCCCTTGACCGTGTGTGGCTTGGGTACCTCACACACACTCCACTTCCATTACACTTCACACCCCCTCACCAAATTTGCTCCAAACCATCCAAAATTATCCAAATTGCAACCCAAAATCAATTCCAAACTTTAAACCTAGTTCTCATGGATCAAAAATTCAAATTAATCAATTCAAATCAAATCTACCCAAAATCCAAAGTCAACCCTAACTACACCAAATTTTACGACCAAATTCAAAATTTGCCCAAGTCTAAATTCATTCACATTTACCCTACCAAATTTCAAAATCAAATCCTATCCCATTTAATTTCAAGCTCAAAATCCAAAATTGCCAAATCCAATCCCATTTAATTTACTTAGTCTTTTTCATTTTAAATGTAATGTGTAAAAGTAGATTAGGGCTTGTGAAAATATGGTAAGTAAGGATGAAATCTAACTATTGATGTATTACTAAGCCCAAAGGACCCAAACTACGAGGATTGAACTAAATTGAAGATAAGAAATGAGAAGGATCCAAAGTAGATCCTTAGTTCTATGATTTTTTTTTATTATGTTGCAAATGGGTAGAGTTTGGTTGCCCACTTTTGTTATCATTTAAGGTGTATAGTGAAATGAATCTAATCATTTTTTTATAGATTTCTTTGTATCAATATTTTGTGGCTATTTACTATGCCTTCACACAAACAATATTGTTTTCTTAGTTTTTTATTTTCATTTTCTTTTTTGAAGCCTAGGATTAGCATAGTAATATTCATTAGGCTCATAGAATAACTTAAATATTCTATATAAACTAATAAAACTAAACCAAAATTCTAAAGCAACATAAAAAAAAAAAAAAACATAATTAACAAATTAATTAGAAATCATAAGACTAATTGAACTATCTACATTTAAGCCCTTTTATTATCTGTAATAATTCACTCTTTACACAAAAAAAAAAGATCTTACTGGTAAAAATAATCAGTCTTATTAGGACAACCATATGCTTAAACTACCATTCAATACTAAATGGCCCCATCCATTTCACTCTTAGGCACCCACTAACAACTTATTTATCATTAATAAATCGGCGAGTCCATAAGATTCTCTGAATTTACTATTTACTCATCCTGGGTCAGAAAGTCTTTTATGGGCATTAACTCATCAAAATAGGGCCTGATCGTGCTAGTACTTCATGAAATGGATGGGATTATTAAATTTAGGCCAAGTCCCGGACAAGTTTTGGTTGTACTTCGTTCATCTTTCCTTTCAATTCGGCTCGCCGTTTATCTATACTTCGATATTACCGGCTTACGAACAAACTCAAAAGAAATTGTACAGAACTTGTAAACATTCTGTTTTTAATAAATAAAAAGGAAAGACCTGTAGTCAAATGACTTCGGTTTATGATCGTTTATATTGACACGAAATTTAGAGTTTCAAACTTATAACACGTGGATTTAGCGTATTTTTAACCGTGTGAGTGTGTTTCTATAATTTGTATATATATATATATGTAAGGAAATCGATATTTATCAGAGGTACAAAACGATTTTTCATTGCGCTGCAGCCTTCGAACGAAGTTTGACGTCGTATCTGTCTATTATTCGAGCACTTGTACCGTGGGAGATCGAACGCTCGAGCTGAGGAACTACGGTGAACGCCGCTAACTAAACACGGCAACACATGCACCATATATATATAGAGAAAAAGAGAGAGAGATTATTAAAATAATCTCAATTATTTATATGGGGCTTGTACTCTCAATATTTATAAAAATACTAAAATAATTATCAATTAGTTTAAAATTAAAATCTAATAATTTTTTATGATGACTATTTCAACCATAATTTAAATTATTTGGGACTATTTTGACATCCCTAAACTCATAGACTAAGAGCCCGTTTGGGGCAGCTTATAAGTGCTGTTGCGTTTTTGAAAACGCCGACTAACCGTTTGGTTCGTGCGTTTTTTGAAAATGCGATCTCAGCGCGTTGGCTTCGAATGTGTTTCGAGGATAAAGTTTCACTTATTACAAACGCATAAGCTGTAAAATGACTCTATTTTGGGAATTATTTAAATATTATATAAAAAAACAAATGATATATATATATATATATATATATATATATATATATATATATATATATATCTAGGAAATAGCGAGAGGCCGTCAGCGTTGACTATAGTTTTCACTTCGCGTTATACGAGAGACTTTAATTCCTGCACGTTCGCATTGCAAACTGCAAAGCATATTATTTTTGACATAATTGAGGAATCAAATGCTGATATTCATAGTTCCACCTAAACTCCCATGTACTAAACTACCAACTAAAATATTTTATTCCGAATTTTCTAACTCTCCGTTATTACTTTCGTTTTGTACGCTGACCCGTCGTCTACCTCGCTTCCTTCTTCGCGAACTCATCCCGCCAAAATAGATACGGCAGGTCATTTCTTCCTAGACTCCTACCGGTGCTGTTAAAAATTGACTGGCATATCAATACGATTCGAAAAATTCGACTTAGAGTTCACCTGAGTATTTTTTTAGTAGTACTCTGTTTAGAAATTTTGCTCTGTTTATTATTCGAGTCGGGTTTAAGTTAGTGGGTCAAGCATGAGTTGAGGTCAAGTTTGAGTCTTAGTTTTTGACCCGTTTATTATGATGATCACATTCAAGTTGACCCTATTTGAGTTGGGTCACTTTCAGGTTGGACCTGAACCCGAACACCTGACCCGAATTGACACCCCTATCGGCTCTCGCCATATTCCTCCGTCGAGCTTCTCAACCTCAAAGAAGATTTGATTGTTGCCCTCCATATTCCTCCGTCGGGCTGCTCATCCTCAAGAAGGTTTGATTGACGCCCTCCATCAGCAAAGGAAACGGAATAGGTAAGTACCTCAAGGCTTACTCCCTTTCCAGCTGTATCTAGGTTTACATCCTTGTTCCAGAGCTAATTCGGCCAAAATCCAAAGATACGGCCGACCATGGCTTCCTCTGCCTCATTCCTCCACCAGGCTTCTTGTCCTCAAAGAAGGTTTGACTAATTCCCTGCATCAATGAAGGAGACATAGCAATGGGACAAGTAAATACCCGAAAGTTCACTCCATTTTAAGCCTTCTGCAAATTAGGATGAGGAGTAGAGCAAGACTTGCCCCATAGGGGTGAATGTGGTATACTTGGAGTTCTAAGACTCATTTCATTCCATGAAAATAGAGTTCATAATATGGGGGAACCAAAAAGCCCTTTTACATTCACAGTCCTCCTATTATAGAAGATAGAAAGGATAAAGTATAAAATTACATAATTACCCTTACTTTAAAGAGGGTAGTACAAGCTGCTTTAGCCTTCTTATCTTGACTGTTAGATTATCTTGACATATGTGCAGACCGTTTTTGAGTTTACATATTAAGTGATCCAATTTTCTTGCTCATTGATAGAGAAGACTATCATAAGGACAAAAGAATTAATTTAAAACAAAAAACATGATCACATGAATTAATGATGATGCTGCTTGTTTAACGCTCTGTGCTTCGTTGTAGTAGCTTTTTGGGCTATCTCGCTGGCTCTGAATCATTGAATGAACCTCCGAGATAATTGCCCTTTACCCCTCACAGAGCTTGTCGGTGCCTGGTAGGAAATCATCCC
>CM040439.1:14992129-15050020 GCA_022702705.1 Papilionanthe hookeriana x Papilionanthe teres | reverse complement strand
ACATGGATTGTATGAAATATATTCCGCATCGAGTCGCATGATGTATCTTCAAGATGATTGGAATGAAAGTGACCATGTCACATTTTTCGCCTTCACCTCTTTTGTGCAAATTGATCGGGAAACGCCGTTAAAGTTAAATGAGCTTCGAACAAAGAACGAAAAAGAAATAAAAAAAAAGAAAGATAAAAGAAAACTTTCTAAAAAAAAAAATCTAAAAAATGACAAACATCAAATTCACATGAACATTAAATAAACAACAAAATAAAATTCGAATCATTAAAGGATAAACAAAATCAACAAGAATGTTAAATCAAATTCTCAATCAAATTTCGAATCCAATCTCGATCAAACTTCAAATTTCATCTTCCCAATTTCAAATCAAATCTTAAATCAAATTTCAACCGAGTTCAAACTCATCATGTCAAATTTCAAATTTCAAATTCAATCTTTCCAGATTCCAAATCTCTATCAAATCTCAAATTCAATCTTTCCAGATTCCAAATCTCTATCAAATCTCAAATTCAATCTTTCCAAATTTCAAATCTCAGTCAAATTTCAAATCTCAAATTCGATCTTTCCAGATCTCACATCAAACCTCAAATCAAATTCAAACTTTTGGGTCGAGGATTTTACATCCAAGTATCGCATCGCTAGGATTCTCTTCCTATTGCATTCGAAATACATCAATTCAAACTTTTGGGTCGAGGATTTTACATCCAAGATCTGCACTCGCTTTAGGATTCTCTTCCTATTGCACTTCGAAATACATCAATTCAAACTTTTGGGTCGAGGATTTTACATCCAAGACCGCACTGCTAGGATTCTCTTCCTATCGCATTCGAAATACATCAATTCAAACTTTTGGGTCGAGGATGTTACATCCAAGATCGCACCGCTTTAGGATTCTCTTCCTATTGCACCGAAATACATCAATTCAAACTTTTGGGTCGAGGATTTTACATCCGAGACCGCATCGCTTAGGATTCTCTTCCTATCTGCACCGAAATACATCAATTCAAACTTTTGGGTCGAGGATTTTACATCCGAGACCGCATCGCTTTAGGATTCTCTTCCTACCGCACCGAAATACATCAAATTCAAACTCTTGGGTCGAGGATTTTACATCCAAGACCGCACCGCTTTAGGATTTTCTTCCTACCGCACCGAAATACATCAAATTCAAACCTTTGGGTCGAGGATTTTACATCCAAGACCGCACCGCTTTAGGATTTTCTTCCTACCGCACCGAAATACATCAAATTCAAACCTTCGGGTCGAGGATTTTACATCCAAGACCGCACCGCTTTAGGATTCTCTTCCTACCGCACCGAAATACATCAAATTCAAACTCTCGGGTCGAGGATTTTACATCCAAGACCGCACTCGCTTTAGGATTCTCTTCCTACCGCACCGAAATACATCAAATTCAAACTCTTGGGTCGAGGATTTTACATCCAAGATCGCATCGCTTTAGGATTTTCTTCCTACCGCACCGAAATACATCAAATTCAAACCTTTGGGTCGAGGATTTTACATCCAAGATCGCATCGCTTTAGGATTTTCTTCCTACCGCACCGAAATACATCAAATTCAAACCTTTGGGTCGAGGATTTTACATCCAAGACCGCATCGCTTAGGATTCTCTTCCTACTCGCACCGAAATACATCAAATTCAAACTCTTGGGTCGAGGATTTTACATCCAAGACCGCACCGCTTTAGGATTCTCTTCCTATCGCACCGAAATACATCAAATTCAAACTCTCGGGTCGAGGATTTTACATCCAAGACCGCACCGCTTAGGATTCTCTTCCTACCGCACCGAAATACATCAAATTCAAACTCTCGGGTCGAGGATTTTACATCCAAGACCGCACCGCTTTAGGATTCTCTTCCTACCGCACCGAAATACATCAAATTCAAACTCTTGGGTCGAGGATTTTACATCCAAGATCGCATCGCTTTAGGATTCTCTTCCTATCGCACCGAAATACATCAAATTCAAACTCTTGGGTCGAGGATTTTACATCCAAGATCGCACCGCTTAGGATTCTCTTCCTACCGCACCGAAATACATCAAATTCAAACTCTTGGGTCGAGGATTTTACATCCAAGATCGCACCGCTTTAGGATTCTCTTCCTACCGCACCGAAATACATCAAATTCAAATTCCTCGGGTCAAGGATTTTACATCCAAGACCGCACTCGCTTTAGGATTCTCTTCCTATTGCACCGAAATACATCAATTCAAACCTTCGGGTCGAGGATTTTACATCCAAGACCGCACCGCTTAGGATTCTCTTCCTATCGCACCGAAATACATCAAATTCAAACTCCCGAGGTCGAGGATTTTACATCCAAGATCGCACTCGCTTTAGGATTTCTTTTCCTATCGCACTCGAAATACATCAAATCAAACTCTTGAGGTTAAGGATCTTACGTCCAATACCGCATTACTCTGAGATCTTTCCTCATTGTAATGACTCAATCCAATCGATTCGATCTTCTTTTGGGGTTGAAGATGTTACATCTAAAACTTCAAAATTCCAATTTTCATTTCAAATCAAATTCCTTCAAATTAATTCGACAAACTTCAATCTAAATTGAAACTCCAAATTGAAATCTAAACTCACGCATCGTGACTCGAACATGAAATAAAATAAAATCTAAATCGAAATTCTCCCGCATCATGTGATTTGGGATTCACCTCCTTTTCCTTTCCCTGCCGAGAGTTCAAGAATCTCCCGTCCCGCAGATATACTCGACACTCCCCACTGAAGCTCTTCTACTTCGTCCTAAGTTTGTTACTCGGACATCCGTGTTGGTTTTGTTGATCGCTTCGGTCAACACCAATACGTGCGGTGTGCTCCGTCACTCACCACACCTATCGGGGGTCCATTTGTCGACCTCATTTTTGATGAGGTCTTCTCTTCTTCTCTTTAGTACTTCAGGATCTAGCCTCAGCTTTTCCTTCGACTATCTTAGAGGACTAGAATCGAGACCCACCACCTAGAAATTCAAACCACTTCTTAACTCCCCGCAAACTCCACAAACTCGACTATAGACCCCTAATCACCTAGAGGGTCGAAATCAAATGTGGAAGTTTAAAGGATGAGTTCCTATATGACTCTTTGGCCTTAGGATCGCCTCCGGTGGCCCTGGTCCGGTAAAGGGCCGACTTACACATACACTACACCTATGCACTACACTCTCACACACCTCCTAAAGCACACCCATACCCAACTTAACTTCCTGACTCATGTAGGTGATTCACATGGATGGTCCTTAACCCCTAAGCCCTGGCTAAGAGGGTTAGGAACAACATAAGTGAATGCCTCAAATGAGTCCTTCATGGCTCATGTGGGCTTGATATGGCTTCATGGCTCAACAAAAATGATTTCATTTCACTTACATCCACCCAATCTTCAATTCTCCAAATTTTCAATTTTTGACCCCGGACCCTACACCCACCAACCCTACCAAATGCCTCGAAACTACCCAAATTTCTCAAAAATTTCCAAATTACCCAAAATTCCTCAAAACCATTCCTAAACATTTCCACATCACTCAAATTGACCATTCCTAGCCAAAAATACCAAAAATTCCAAGAATACCCTCCCAATACCTTCCAAATACCCAAAATACCCCTTTTGACCCAAAAATCCAAAAATTCAGAAAATTCCCAGAAAATTCCAGAAAATCCCAAATATTCCCAATTTCATTTTGTTCAACTACACCATGGGCCAATTTTGTCAATTTACCCCACTTTTATCAAAACCCCCAATTCGACCCATTTTAACCCAAAGTAAACCCAATGTCAAACCAAATCTACCCAATTGACCCCAATTTTGGTCCAATTCAATTCTAAACTTCAATTCAACATCCCAAACACCAATCTAGACCAAAGACAAGCTTAATTTGATTGAAATTGGGTCCAATTTCACTTTTGGCCTTAAAGCCCAATTTGGACCTATGACCCAAACCTAACCCAAACTCACCCAATTCAACTCCAATTAACCCCAAATCTTTTCTAAACCTTCCTTAACATCCCCATAAACAAAACACTAACATGATTTGCCCAAGATTTTGATCCAAACCCCACTCAAATTCAACCCAAAATCAAAAAGCCCAATTTCGACCTAAACCTAAACCTAGCCCAAATGAGCCCAAACCCCAAAATCAAAACCCAACCAAAGCCAAAACCTCTTTGAAACACTCCCATAAACATTTCCCAACATTAATTTCACATCAACTTCAACTCTAGCCCAACTTTGGCCCATGGTAGTCCATTTTGGCCCACTTTAGCCTCTTTACCAAAAAAGCCCATATCCAACCCAATTCAAACCCAAATCACACCAAATTGACTCCAAACCACTCATGACACATCCCTAAACCAAACTCAACAATTTTTGGCCCAATATCTTTACAAAATTTCTATCCATAAATTCATTTTCAAACCTAAAAGCCCACTTCCCTAAACCTCCCTAAAAGCCCATTTCAACCCAAAATCAAAAAGCCCAAATTTGGCCCTAAAGCCCACATGACATTTCCTTTCATCATCCATTTAATCAAAATCACCCCTAAGTTTCAAAATCATTATTTAAACCATTCCAAATCAAGCTTCATACAAATTTTCACCAAAATGTCCAAAATTCTTAAAACCCATTTTCATGAAATCGACTAAACTTTTCCCTAAGCCAAAGACAAGCCATGCAAGCCATGGACAAGCCACATGAAGCCATGGAGAGTTTGACATGTGATCAAGCCATTAATGGAAAAAGGAGGATCCCCTTTCCTAATCCTTCTTAAGCCTTTTTTTACCTTAAGCATGTCACACACTAAACCATGCTTTGCCACCTAATCCTCGATGGAGACTCCACCATTCTCTCTGGTCGACCCAACCGATCCTCTCGGCCCAAAATCAGGCCATGGGGAGGTGCACCCAACCCAAACCAATGGGTCGACCAAATTGAAGCCAAAATGACCTCTTCCCCATTCCATTTTAATTCAGCCACTTTACACATGGCAGCCACCAATCGCCTTCACAAACATCAAGCCCCGACCCACCCGACCCCGAGGGTGACCCATGCCTGCCGGCCGCCCACCCCGCCGCCGGAAAACACCATGGCCGAAAGCTCACATATGAGCCAACATTGGAATTCTCCATCGTCGACTGTCCCAACCCAAATGGATAGCATGGCCGTTCTTCCCTCGACCTAAGCAACTGATCCCAACCATTAAACCCCCGGGAGAGCCTCCAGCCATGCCTATTTAAACACCACCCCCTCACGGCCATGAGAAGAGAGTTGCACAAACCTTGCCAAAACTCGCCAAAATTGTTCCGCACCCCTCCTCATACACAGAGCACTTGATCCCCAAAGTGAGATCCCCCGCCATTTCTTCTCTCGCGAGCTCAATTTCGCAGTCGAAATCCAAGCCCAAAACCAGGACACTTCCCCACGGTGAACCAATCCCCAAATCGATTGGTCCTACACCTTCACCGGACCAAGGGAAGGTGTCCACCGAAGAAAAGCCCCATCTCCGAAGCCACCTAGGCTTGCTCCGTACTCCAAGCTTTGTGATCGACTGTGGTCGAAGTTCAACTCTGCACAATTCACTGCGACCAGGAGACTTCATCTGGAGCTTGCCAGGATCCAATCGAAGGTGCAACAACTCTCAGATCGAAGCTTCACTTCTCTGAGCAAAGGTATGAGCTAATTCTTCATCCCGAGCTTCTGGAGATTCTCCATTTCAAATGCCTTAATTTCAATGCATGATTACCGTATGGATGTGTTCGTCTCTTCAAGACGAATCCATAGAGCATAAGAACACGAAAATCCATCGAGAATCGAGCGAGTTCTGTAGGTTAGAGTGTGGACGGTCACGGGATCACACCGGCCATGGACGATGAACGGATGCCGTCCATTTAATACACGCGCGGACGGACGGCTCGGATGGCGTCGGACCGAGAGACGGTACGAGAACCGCGGGACCCGGGCCGCCGACTCGGATGGCGGCGTCGAATGGGAGCGCGACGCGTGTGAGTTCGGAGATGCCGAGGATGCGCCGGCGCCGCGTCACTTAAGTAGATAAATAGGAATATTTTCTATTTATTTAATTCCCGTAACTTTAAAAATCCATATCTTTGTGTAGAGAAATCACAAAAATAAAATAAAAACACCCCTCGCTCAAGTGAACGGAGGAGAATAATGTGGAAAAGAAATTAATTAATTTTGTCCAAGTATTTTATTTTTAATTAATTATTTACTCCCTGCATTGTTTTAATTCTCCATGCATGTATACAATTCACCATGGCATGAGACTATAGGGCTTTTGAAGCCTCTCGAACTTAGGGACATTCCCCGAATTTTCCAAGGTCGGAGGCCATCTCTGTGAAAAGTTATTGATTTTTCAAATGCATGTTGCTATTTTAAGTATTTTAATTCCAAAAATTAGCATGTTGTGAAATAAATTCTAGGAAAATTTGGTGATGTTCCTTATGACCAGAGAACCCTAGGAAAAATAGGATTTGAGTTAATTCACCGAGATTAACCCTAATCGGCTTAAACACCCAAAATAGATCTCTAATTAATTAGAGTTAACTATAGATCAAATTGACTTGAAATCAATTCTCCACTGACCTTTAGGATCAGAGGAACCCATCATAAAAATTTGAGGTCAATTGGACTTGGTTAGCCCCACTAATTGGGTTGATTAAGCCACTTAGTCATTTTAAACTTTAAAAATTCATAACTTTCAAAATATCTTTCAAAAATTCACCAAATTGGTTTTGGAGTCTCTCTGATATCAGGGGAGTTTAAGAAAATTAAAATTTCAATTTTCTAAAAAAGTTGATTTTTAATATTATTTTAATATTTTTAATAATTAAAAAATAATAAAAATCACAAAAATAATAAAATTCACTAAAATGTTATATTTTGAATTTTAATCACTTAGGAACAGGTCCCATATTTTTCCTAGGTCTATTTAGTGAAATATTAATTTTTAAAGCTCTAGGGTAATTTTAAAATTAAAAAAATATATTTTCTAGCATTTTCATCAAAATAATTATAATAAATCAAAGAAAAATCAGAAAATTGCAAAGTTTGGTTCTCTGGAATTCTTGATATCAGAGAGAATTTTAAAAATTATAAAATTTATTTTTCAACATTTATTTTATTTTTAAATTAATTAATACTCCAGAACTTAAAATAATTCTAATAAATAAAATATAATTCAAAAAATTACTAAATTTGGTCCAAGTGGTCCTCTGGTTATTAGGAATGTCCCCTAATTTTCTTAAGGACAGAAACTTTCCCTTGGTCATATTATTGAATTTTCCTTGAAAATCTCTATTTTCTACTAAAAATAATTATATAAATAAATTAAATGCAGAAAAATCACATTTTCTCCTCTCATGTCTTTATTGACATATGAGTGAAGTCTCATAAAAATTTCAAGTTCATTTGAGTTCAACTTAGTGAGTTATGAAATTATTAAGCTTAAAGGGCAAAATGGTAATTAAAATTTTAACCCTTAATTAAAACTTTAGGTTTAATAAAAATTAACAAGTAAAATATTTTGATCTTAATCTGATTTGGATGATTGAAATTTAATAATTAAAGGGTAGAAACCCATTAAGCAATTTAAAATGATTAAACTTTAATTAAATAATTAATTGAATTTGGAAGGATAATAAATTTGGAATTATTAAAATAGGGATATTATTAGGAAGAGATTTATTCTTTAATTTAAAAATCCCTAAATTAATCATCTCATTAATACTCAACTCTTAATTAAAATGATAACTCAAATTTAAAATATTGAAAGACTTAATCATTAAATAAAAATTAAATCATTAAACTCTTTCAAAAATTTTCAATTAAATTAAATTAAATTAAGATTAAAAGTTGCATTAAATTAAATTAAAATTAAGTTAAATTAAATAAACAAATTAAATTAAATTAAATGAATTAAATACATTAAATTAAATAAATAAATAAAATAAAATTAAATTAAATTAAATTAAATAAATAAATAAAATTAAATTAAATTAAATTAAATTAAATTAAATTAAATTAAATTAAATTAAATTAAATTAAATTAAAAATTAAATTAAATTAAATTAAAATTAAATTAAATTAAATTAAGAAATTAAATCAAATAAATTAAATTGAATTAAATTAAATCAAATCAAATTAAATTAAATAAATTAAATTAAAAATAAATTAAATTAAAATATATTAAGTTAAATTAAGAAATAAATCTAAAATAACTTGAACACTATTCCAAACTTAAATCATTAATTTGAACTTAAATTTGAATCACAAATCATTAAATACTATTTTGCCCTTAGGAGCTTTTATTATCATAACTCCTAAATGGAATATCAAATGAAGTGACACTTCACTTATAAGGATATTCAAACATCCTAGTTCACTGAGCAAGTTAACAAAACTTGAAAACCTCGGACGATCGATTCATTTATATAATTAAATTCTCTTGGACTTAAAACAATCCTAGAAATATCGAAAGATGTTTAAGATTCTTCTTAAGCACTTCCTCAATATGATAGGATATTTACAAGAACAATTGAACTTAATTGTTCTTTGATGAAGAAAATCGTCTTCAAACTAAAAACACAAAGAACCTAGACGTCATAGGAAATGACTAGCTATAGGATTAGGAACTTGGTAGAAAACCATAAACCTTTCCCTTAGCTTTACCTAGGAACTTGCTTAAATATTCTAACCGTATTTTAAGTGCAACTTGGAATGACGGGAAGATCCTCCAGGTACGCTTTTATTTTATTGCAATTTATTTTATTGTAATTTATTTAATTGCATCGTACTTATTTTTCTTGCATGATAAACAACAGTTGCATGAAAACCCACACCTTTAGGACAGAAACCAAAACTGAAACCCAAAATTAAAATTAAAAGACACTACAAGATAAAATTCACCTCCACAACATTTCAAAATATAAGACAACTCAAAATTTAATCACAAACAGAACACAAAACTACAACTACAACTAAATTAAAACGTCTCGTTGAATGATCGGGAATACCTCGGATGATGTAACCCACGTGTTGCTAACGGGATTTCCCACGGTCTAAATGAAAGTGCGGAACTCATTTAGTTGAGTTTAGCAAATTCATCTGGACTAAGTGAATTCGATGAAAATAACTAGTGTCGGGATGACTGAACCGCGGGATCTTAATCGGCTTCGTTTAATCAACTTTAAGATCCGTTTTAATTAAAACATAAAGAACACTTGGAAATTAAGACTTCTCTAAACCGAACACTTCTCTCATCTCTTGATTTATGATTTCTAAAACTAAAACCCCGCAACAACAAGGAGCTCGGAGCATGGTGGGCAAAGACGGCCATCGTCGTCACAGAAACTCGAACCTACTTCAGCAAAACTTTCTTAGAGTTAAATAAACAAAGCCATAGGACTTCGAGGTAGTTTGCCTAGTGCAACATAAATCCTCAATTCTTCGTTAGGCATTCGTATTGCAAATTAAGCCCTAACCGGTCTTAGGATTCCGAGGTAATCGTCCGATACGACATAAACCCTCATATCTTCTGTGCAATTTGTATGATTCTATCATATAAATATAAGCCCTAATTAACTAAATTGGCAAGATTAAAACATTAAATAAACATTAGGACTTTCCTAAATCCAAGCCAAACAATAGGATAATCGGAGATTACCGAAGTCCGCTTCGAATCCGTGATCTCTCCTACTTTTCTTCCTTTGAATTCCCAAAATAAAAATGTTCCAAATTTGATCCATTCCCTATCGAAATTCCAAAATTCAACCCCTCGAAAACTTAAACTTTGAAATTCTTGAGAGCGTAATTATCGATTATTATCGAGAGTTTTCTTAGGTGATTCCCATCACTTAAGATGTAATTAACTATAGGGGCTTGCCCTTATAGGGAACTTTAAGAACCTGTGTAATATAAACCCCGTTTAATAGTTTCATATTAAGCTGGGAATTTGTCGGCTTATAAAATCGGTTCGTAGCATCAAACCGATGTCACAAACCTTTCTAGTTTATTTAATCGAGCCCCATTATCAAGCAAGTGTGTCTATTCTTCGGGATAGATACACTGGCTTGTGGTGCGGCGCTCGTTTATATAAACTATTCGGGATGTGAGATCAGCTTGATTTCATATCTTAAAATTTTCAAATTTAAAATTATTTTCAAAATCAAATACTACTTTTCAAATTATTTATTTAAATTAAATTAAAATTCGCCGACAATTTTCGTAGGCGACTCCTTTTCAAAATAAAACACATAACCTAAAAATATGCCGACAAGCGAGATCATAAGGAGAATTTCGAAGAAATTATAACTACCTCGCCGACGACCGAGCCCGAGCCCGCCGACGCCGAGATCGCGCGGTTCGAAGACCTTCTAGAAGCCCCGCCGACGGCGAGGTCGTTTCCCACCGACGGCGAGACAGTTCAAAATGAAAATACATTGAACCTGGATGCTTTTTGAAGAGGTGTTTAAACATCCCTTGGACCTTTGCCTATCTCTATAAATAGAGGCCAAATTCTAGTGTCTTTTGGTGTCTTTTAAGTGTGTGTCTTTGGTGTCTTTTAAGTGTGTGTCTCTTGAGTCTTAAGTGTGTCTATTTAGAGAGTCTTAGTGTATCTTTAGTGAGTTAGAAGTGTGCTGTAGTAGAAGGAAAAGTCAAAGGAACTTCAAGGAGTCTGCTTGGGGAGGAAATTAAGATAAGTATCTTTGTTTATTGTTGTTAACTTTAAATGACATCCATGCTTTGTTTTATTCCCATGCATTCTGAATAGTTTTCTTAGTCTTTCTCCTTATTTATGAAAATTATGTGAATTGATGAAATTAAATAGAAGTACCTAATATATTAAAATAAATTGTAATAATTTTACTTAAAACTTAATTTACTTTCAATCTGGGCAATTGATTTGTTAAAATATGTTGAAGTATCAACTATAGTAAAAATTACATCCAATATTCAGGGAAGTCAAAAGCCTTGGAAGGAGGGTGCAAATAAATAGGGAAATATTATTTATCTGGACGTAGAATCGGACATTTTAGTGTGACGTACTAAAATATTCAATTTTGTCCTATTCTTTCGGAGTCGAAGTGTAGATGTTAGCCCTCGAGTGAGGGGAACGTGGGAGCTCCGAAGTGGCAACGAGATCCTCCCAGCCTCAGCCACGATTCGCAATCAAACATTGGATTAGTCAATGTTCTTCGCACTTGACCAAAGGGTAAAGAATAGGAATGCTTCTATTTGTCACAATACAATTCAAAAATTCTATTTAGATTCATCATTCACTTAATTTTCTAAAAACAAGGAGAATGATACTTTTTCTGAATTATTTAAATCAACTTTATTTCAAGCATTAGTTTACTTTAGTTGCTGTAGTTACTTTAAAATTTCTGATTACTATATTAGTAAGTAATTCCTTTAAATTTTAGCTGATACAAATTTGTTAAAAACTTCCCTGGGGATCGATAACCAGGACTCCACTAGAGCCCTGTATTACTTGATACGATACGTATACTTGCGTAGAATCCACATTAAACATTTCATCATAAAATCAAATATATATATTAAAGCGGGATCAAGTTTTTGGTGCCGTTGCTATTAACATAATTTGCAAACATATAAAAAGTGGGTCAAGTTTTTGGCGCCGTTGCCGGGGAAGTAAAGAAATTATTTACTAGAGTAACGGACTATTTTGTTTTATAAAATTGTATGCGAAAATTTATAAACGAAAATTTAATACCTTACGATTCAGAATTAGAGCGTACAATTAAAAGAATTAGAAAACAAAAAAGAGAAATTATAAATTTAACACAAATGGAAAATATTTCTGAAAATGAAAATATCAATCAACATAGACCATTAAGAGATTATGCCAACCCTACATTAGATGAAATTCATTTAACTATTCAAAATCCTTATGTAGCTGCTAATTCATTTGAACTTAAACCTGCAATTATCCAAATGGTACAAAACAATCAATTTAGTGGTTCACCTACTGAAGATCCTAATTTACATCTTTTTTAGAACTATGTGCTACTTTCAAATATGAAGGAGTATCTAACGATACTATTAGACTTAGACTTTTTCCTTTTTCTTTGAGGGATAAGGCTAAAATGTGGTTAAATTCGTTAGCACCTGGATCTATTAAAACTTGGGGAGAGTTATCACAAAATTTTCTATCCAAATATTTTCCACCATCTAAAACTGCTAAACTTAGAAATGATATAACTTCTTTTAGTCAGTTTGATGGAAAATCAATATATGAAGCTTGGGAGAGATTTAAAGAACTTCTTAGGAAATGCCCACATCATGCGTTACCGTATCGAGTTAATTATTCAAACTTTCTATAATGGATTAGTAGGATCTTTAAGATCAATCATCGATGCTGCTGCTGGAGGATCATTAATGTCAAAACCATTTGATGAAGCCTATACACTAATCGAAGAAATGGGAATCAATAATTTTCAATGGTCTCATTGATAGAATGAATCCGAAAAGATAGCTAGTATTCATGAAAATGATGCAATATCTATGTTAGCTTCGCAAATCGCTGCTGTATCTAAAAAATTAGATCATTTTGGAATAAATTACTCTCCAACTATATTAGAAGAAAATTCATCTGGACAACTTATAGAATCCCAATCTCAATATGAAACTATAAATGCAATTAATAACAGACCCAATACTCCTTATGCAAATTATTATAATGCTGGATGGAAAAATCATCCTAATTTTAATTGGAATAATAACACAACTAATCAACCGGGGATGAATAACATAACACAACAATTAGGAAATCCATCTAATCAAGGAAATTCTAATTATAAACCTAATTATCCACCTGGATTTAATAATAATAACCCACAATTTAAAGATAAGAAATTATCTATAGAAGAATTATTATTAAATATGGGTCAACATTTACAAAATCAAGGAAATCAATTACAAATACAAGGTAATCAATTACAAAATCAAGGAACAGCTATTAAAAATATTGAAACTCAACTTGGACATATCGCTACCGCACTTAATAATAGAATACCTGGAACATTTCCTAGTAATGTGGAAATAAATCCCAAAGATAAGGGAAATGAACAAATTAAAGCGATACAATTAAGAAGTGGAAAAGAATTAGAACCTCGAATTCAGAAAGAACTTGAAAGTCAAAAAGAGGAAGTGGAAATTGAAAAGGAAAAGAATCAACAAGATCCAAACTTAGAAAATCCTATAATACCAATGAAAATTTCTGTTGAAAAACCTCCACCACCATTTCCTCAACGACTAATTCAACATAAAAAAGATAAACAAATTACTAAATTCCTTGAAATTCTAAAGAAATTAACAATAAATATTCCTTTCGTAGAAGCTTTAGAACAGATGCCAAACTATGTAAAATTCATGAAAGATATTCTAAATAAAAAAAGAAAATTTACCGATAATGAAATGGTCACACTTAGTGAAGAGTGTAATGCTATTATTCGAAAAAGCTTCCCGAAAAATTAAAAGATCCCGGTAGTTTCACTATACCCCGCGTTATCGGAGAAAAATTCTATGGAAAAGCTTTGTGTGACTTAGGAGCAAGCATCAATCTAATGCCTCTATCAATTTTTAAAAGATTAGGATTGGGAGAAATTTCGCCTACTTCAGTAACTCTTCGCTAATCGATCGTTCGTTGCATATCCTAAGGGAGTTATTGAATATGTATTAGTAAAAGTGGATAAATTTATCTTCCCCGTAGATTTTATTGTTTTAGATATGGAAGAAGATAAAGAAATTCCTATCATTTTAGGAAGACCATTTTTAGCCACCAGAAAAGCTATGATTGATGTTCAGAAAGGAGAATTAACTATGAGAGTAAATGACCAAAAAGTAACTTTTAATATTGTTAAATTAATGAAGTATCCTGCGCTAGAAAAAGATGATGAGTGTTTTCGAATGGAAGTATTCGATCATCTACAAAAAGAATATTTTAAGGAATATTATGAAGAAAAATTAGAAAAAGAAAATACTGAATTAATTGAAAAAGCCGATATAAATGAAGAACTAGATTATATTCAAGAGAAATTTGAATTTTTGGATAACACGTAAAACTCCGAAAAAAATATAGTTCCATTGATTATTAAACCTCCCGAACTTCGAGTTAAAAATGTTACCTAATCATTTGAAATATGCTTACTTAGGTAATTCTTCAACTCTACCAGTTATTATTTCATCTGAATTAAATGAATCTCAAGAACAAAAACTTTTAGATACTTTAAAAAAATAAAAGAAAATTTTTGGTTGGACTTTAGCAGATGTTAAAGGAATTAGTCCTTCAATCTGTATGCACAGAATTATTTTAGATAATGAACATAAGCCTAAAGCAGATCCCCATAGGAGATTAAATCCGATAATGAAAGAAGTAGTTAAAAAGGAAATTTTAAAATGGTTAAATAATGATATTATATATCCTATTTGTGACAGTGCTTGGGTAAGCCCAATTCACTGTATACCTAAGAAAGGAGGAGTGACCGTAAAAGCTAATGAAAATAATGATCTTATCCCTATAAGACAAGTTACTGGATGGCGAATATGTATTGATTATAGAAAATTAAACACGGCCACTCGAGAAAGATCACTTCCCTTTACCATTTCTAGACCAGATGTTAGATAGATTAGCCGAACATAAATATTTTTGTTTCTTTGATGGATATACCGGTTATCATCAAATACAAATTGCTCCTGAGGATCAAGAGAAAACTACATTTACTAGTCCTTATGAAACTTTCGCTTTTCGAATGATGCCTTTTGGATTATATAATGCACCTGCAACATTCCAGAGATGTATGATGTCTATATTTAGTAAATTAATTGATAATGGAATAGAAGTATTTATGGATGATTTCTCCGTATTTGGAACAACATTTGACACATGCTTAAATCATCTTGAAAAATTATTTGAAGTATCTGAGAAAACTAATTTAGTTCTTAATTGGGAGAAATGTCAATTTATGGTTACAGGCGGCATTGTATTAGGGCATAAAATTTGGGAAAAGGGCATGGAAGTAGACCCTGCAAAATTCAAATTATAGCACCTCCAACTACGGTGAAAGGGGTAAGAAGTTTTCTTGGACATGTTGGATTCTACAGACATTATATTAAAGATTTTTCAAAAATTACTAAACCTCTATGCCAACTTCTTGAAAAGGACAAGAAATTTGAATTTACAACTCGAATGCCCGAATGCTTTCGAATTATTAAAAGATAAATTAATTACAAGCACCTATAATAGTTTCATCTAATTGGGAGAAACCATTTGAGCTTATGTGTGATGCTAGTGATTATGCTATAGGAGCGATTCTTGGGCAAAGATACGATAAGATCTTCAAAGTTATATACTTATGCTTAGTAAATCTCTAAATGATGCCGAAATAAATTATACGATTCATCGAAAGAGAATTATTAGCGAGTAGTATATGCTTTTAATAAATTTCGGCATTATCTAATAGGAACTAAATGTATTGTACATACCGATCACTCTGCTATAAAGTATTTAATGCAAAAGAAAGATTCTAAACCAAGATTAATTAGATGGATATTATTAATGCAAGAATTTGATTTTGAGATCATTAACAAAAGGGAACCGATAATCAAATTGCGGATCATTTATCGAGGTTAGAAAATCATGAATTATCCGATACCGATAATGAAATTTTAGAGAGTTTTCCTGATGAACAACTTTATAATATAAATGAGTGGAAATTACCTTGGTATGCTGATATAGTAAATTATATTGTAAGTGACATTTTACCACCTATGTTAAATTTACAACAACAGAAAAAATTCATTCATGATACTAAAACATACTTTTGGGATGAACCATACTTATATAAGCAATGTCCAAAATCAGAATTATGACAGTTTTATCTTTCAAAAATGTCATGATTTTGGAGGACATTTTGGGACAGATAAAACTGCGTATAAAATTCTACAATATGGATTCTACTGGCCTACTCTATTTAGAGATGTATACAGATATATAAAACCCTGCGATAAATGCCAAAGAGTAGGAAACATATCAAGAAAAAATGAAATGCCTCTCGAATTTTATATTAGAAGTTGAAATTTTTGATGTTTGGGGATTAGATTTCATGGAACTTTTTATTCCTTCATTTGGAAACTCATATATATTAGTAGCTGTTGATTATGTTTCCAAATGGATCGAAGCACAAGCTTTACCTAGGTGTGATGCCAAAAGTGTTTCAAATTTTTTAATGAAAAATATTTTTACTAGATTTGGAATGCCGAGAGTGATTATCACTGACGGAGGAACTCATTTTAGAAACAAACGTATTCACAAACTAGTAGAAAAATATAATATTATGCATAAGATATCAACTGCTTATCATCCACAAACTAGTGGATTAGCTGAAGTTTCTAATCGAGAGATTAAGCGTATATTAGAGAAGTCTGTAAACCTTAATAGATTAGATTGGTCTATAAGACTAGACACTGCATTATGGGCATACAGGACTGCTTATAAAACTCCGATTGGAATGACTCCTTATAGGCTTATATATGGAAAAACTTGCCACTTACCAGTTGAATTAGAACACAAAGCATATTGGGCGATTAAAGAATTTAATTATAATATTAAAGAAGCTCAGTGAAAAGAGATTGCCGCAATTAAATGAATTGGAAGAATTAAGGAATGAATCATATGATAATGATAGGATTTATAAAGAAAGGATGAAATTATGGCATGATCGGAAGATTAATCGGAGAAATTTTGAACTAGGACAAGAACTTCTACTATATAATACTAGATTGAAATTATTTCCTGGGAAATTGAAATCTCGATGGTTAGGACCTTTCACCATAACTCAAATATTTTCATATGGAACTATAGAAATTGAAGATCCAAAAATAGGACATAGATTTAAGGTAAACGGACATAGATTAAAATCATATTTCGAAGGTAGAAGAACAAATTTTAAAGAGATTTTAATGCTTAGTCAACATGATTACTAACTGAAATTAGGTCGGGCTGACGACGTTAAACCAAGCGCTTTATGGGAGGCAACCCATAGTAGTCTTTTATTTTAATTATCTACAAATTAGTGAGTCTATGTTATTAAAACAAATCTTACTAATCAAATTTTTAATTAGAATCATCACAAATTCGAACCTATATGATGAGATCAGAAAATATTTGGACCAGAGCAAAAATGGGCGATTTTTACAAATCTCACCGACAGCGAGCCCGAGCCCGCTGACAGTGAGAACGTGTGCCATGATTTAATTCGGTTTTATAACTAGCTCGCCGACGGTGAGAAACTTCCCGTTGACGGCGAGGCAGTTGAAATTTTGGTTTCTTAAGAATTTTCGTGCGGTTTTGGACGATTCTAAGCCATTTCTTTGTAGGAAATTATCCCAAATCCAATTTTACACTGTTTTCTTCCTTAGAAACGACTATAGACCAATCCTTTCAATCCGAAATGGCCACCAAATTCTTAGAAACCACAAAAATCGAAGTTTTCAACTCGAAGAAAATTCATCGATTCGGAGGCGCAGCGTATCTTCAACAAAGGCTTGATGAAGAAAAGACTTATTAAAGAAAGGGGATTTGTCAACAGAGGAATAGAGAATTCCACCACAAAAATCGAAGAAATGATTGCACAGCGGCATTGGGAGGTATTTGTTATACGACATCTGCTGTAGTTATGCCAGTAGTTAAAGAGTTTTACTCTAATCTACATGCGATCTACAATGGAAATGTCTACGTCAGAGGAAGATGGGTAACATTTACTCCTTCAAGGGTAAATGAATTATTTTCTATAGAGAATACCTCTGTTTATCATTATTCCAACTTTGTGCCTTCAAGATACAATATGAACGAGATCTATAGATACCTGACCGACGAACCTGATGATTGGGAGTTACACGAAGACGGGTATGTCAGTTTTTCTGCATCACTTCTTAACCCTGTCTCGAAGAATTGGCATTTCTTTATCTCATCAAAATTATTACCTAATATGAGGGTAAATAAAGTTTCAAAGGAATGTGCTATATTAAACTACTGTATTCAAATTGGACTACCTATCGATGTTAGATCAATAATAGTAAAGTCCGTATCGGGATTGATTGTGCATGGGTCGGCTCATGGACTTGGACACCCATCGACTATATTTTCTTTATGCACAATGTACCAAGTTTCTTATGAGGCTTGGGAAAAAGTACTTTTGCCATGGAAACCACTTGATCCTACGGAAATGTTTCCAACTTTGGATAACACTGATGAGATTACCATTATTTCTGACAGAGCATCACAGAACAATCCTTTAGCAAGGCCCATTACTCATAAAACAAATTTCATTCTGAAGAAGATTAAAGGATTGGAAAAAGAATTGCAAAATGTGATGAATTCCATCGACAATATCTCTGATATGTTTGATCACATCGATCGGAGGATGAAAGAGCACTTTGATCATACTCGGACATCTAGAGGCCGTTTTATTCATTTACTGAGACAGAAAGGGTGGATTAATGAAGAATCTACTGCAGAATTTCCTTTCAGGCCTTTCTACAATTTATTTGTGCACCTGCGTCGCATCGGGAATATTAGAGAGGATGATAGTTCAGACACTGAGGAGTAGGAAAGATTTCTATTTTATGTCATATATTTGTGTATATATGTGTTGATTTGGATTTAGGTTTTATTATGATTTGAATTTTAATTTGATCATCTCAGATTTGATGAGATTATTTGTAATTGTTATGTCTCAGCATTTAGAGTGTTGTGGTGTGAATTGCGATGCTGAGTATTATGGATTTGAACATTTTAGTTAAGTATGTTGTTAAGTTGTTTGTGTGAAGTTTGTAAGTCTCATGGATTTCATATATAAAGTTATATTGTTTGTGTTGTGTGAACTTTTTGTGAGTATAAGTATCTAATCTTCATACTATTATTAAATTAAGTGATCGGAAGATTGATTAAGGGCAAATTGAGGGTGAAAATGATTGACGAATTTCAAAAATTTAAAAATTTTGGGATCTCGCCGACGGCGAGAATTATCTCGCCGACAGCGAGACCGAGCTCGCCGACGGCGGATTTTTCTCGAAACTTTTGCCTTATCAAATTAATTAGCTCGCTGAAAGCGAGAAAAATCTCGCCGACAGCGAGATCGCGAAAAGACCTATATTTGACCAGTCAATCGACACTATTTATCATCCCCTTCCTCAAAACTTCGAAAAAACCGACCTGTGGCTTCGAGAGATCTTGGATTCGAGGCGATTTCAACACTTTTCGACACCGGATTTCATCTTCCCTTGGTAAGAGCTTCACTCCTATGCAAAAATTTTTATTTTCACCATGGATTTCTTCTACATTGGGAAATTTTGAAAAATTTCGAAATGAGGAGAAAATATTTGGAAGAATTTCATGGAAATTGATTTAAATGGATTTTAGATGTTGTAGGAAGCCTTCTTAGTAATATTTGAGAGTTTAGTTAAAATTTTTGCAAATTTCACAGATCGAAAATGGCTCCACAACAAAAAACGACGGATAGATTACGATGAAACTCGTTTTGTGAATGCAAGGGCACAATCAAGATATCTTCACAATATACAAGCCAGAACATGCATTCAAGATCGAGTTTTCAAAAGTCCTGGAGGAGAAGTTGAGCGAATCATTAAGGAACGAGGATGGGAAAATTTCTGTTTCGTGACCAACAGTAGTCGCTCGTAGAAGTGTTAAAGGAATTTTATGCGAATTTAACACAGGTCGAAGATGCACCGATTAAGGTTAGAGGATTTTTTGTGGAATTCAACGCTGCTAGAATAAACGCTTATTACGAGGTAAGAGACACCTACACCAGTGAGTATGAAACTTTTGGAACTATGGAAGGACCACTGGAAGAGGTGATCGACTTTCTCACTGATGGGAAAGGCGTCTGGAAGATAAAGCAGCGAGAACGGGTAAACTTCCCTCTTTCTATGTTAAATGCAACATCAAAAGTCTGGCATTATTTTATTTGCTCTACTTTGTTACCTACCTACCACCATAGTGAGGTAACAATAGATAGAGCAGTTCTGAATTTTTGTATTTAGAACCAAAAGAGTATTAATGTGGGAAGTGTAATTTATAAGAATATATTAGCCACCTCAAAAAAATGAAAGTGGAGGAGGACTAGGACATCCTGGTCTTATCTATGCACTCTGCCAATTATCTGGGGTAGAGGCAAGAGATGATGAGGAATGGGTTGAACCTATGAAACCCATTACTCAGGCTAATATAAAGAAATATGAATCCCACGAAGGTTGGAGATCTGGGACAAGGGATTATGTACCTTCTTCAAGTAGAGAAATACCCTCTACTAGTTATGAACCCCCTCAGTACACCACTCCTACCCTTCAAGATCTGATGAATGAGCTAACCCTGAGTAGAAAGAGTTTCGAGCAATTTGGAGAAAATACGGAAAGAAGATTTAAGCATATAGATCAAAGGATTGGAGGCTTGGAAAGAAGACACGATTATGATAGCGAATATCTCCAGCGACATTCAGAATACGAAATTGCATACTATGAGGCTGAACGACGATATAAGAGTGGTGATTTAGATGTTGTCTTTCCCGAGTGCCCCGCTATACACGAGTACTAGCTGCTCAGCCTTCTCGACCTGGAGATCGTGGAAATGATATAGCTCGAGATTTTGATGCGAGAAGATTAGAGCCTTTGTTTAGTTTGTTTAGATTTGTTGTTATTTTGGAAACTTTATTATTCTGTATGTAATTATTCTGTACTTTCTGTGGACTGTGGATGTTGGTATGTTTGCTTATGCTGTGATATTAAATTTCTTATGTGTGTTAAATTAGTTTGCAATTTTTTTTAGATAGGATGTTAATTTTTCTTAAATGTGTTGTTTAAGTTTTTTATAAGTTATGAACTTTTAATATTGTTTAGATTGTTTTAATATGTTTTAAAGTAGGTTAGTTGATTGTAATGTGTAATAATAGATTAAGTTTTCATTTGTTATGTTTTATACTTATTTCAAAATTTCATCCCTGCACTTTCTTTTAAATACTATATGTGGAAGAATACTAACAAGACAGTGTTCCGTAAGTAATGAAAAAGCCCGCAAAAATTTCAAATAAAAGAAATACCTAAAGCTCAAAGGTCTGATGAACTTTACTATATACTTTCCCTTTTCACTATTTAGTATAGATAGAAAAATTTAAGTTTTGGGGAAGGTAAAAATACAAATTTAATTATTAAATTGTTCTCAATTTCTATTTTCAAAAATTATTATCAAATGATTTTCTATAGTAGTTTTTCAATTCAATAAACATGAATTACTTTATTTGATTATTATAGAAAGTTAAATAAAATGTTTCTAGTAATTTAATTAATTAATGGAATAAGATACTTGGTTAAAAGGAATAAGAATATAGTAAACTATTTAAAGTAAGGAAAACTATATTCTAAAAATTGAAATTCTTAAGTATTTAAATGAAAAAGAAAGGATTGAAACTCAATGAAGTAAAGGCTATGAAATATATATAAGCAAGGAAATATTTTAAAGTTTCAAATTTAGGAAGAGAAATTGAAGTTCAAAATTATTAACAGGCTATCCAGATACAGTAATCCTCACTTTTAAAAAAAAAAAAAAAAAGAGAAGGATTGAAAATCAATCAAAAAAAAAAAGAAAAGAAAAACATAAGTGAGGAGAAGCTTGAGGAGATGCCTTATCAAAAATTGGCTTCAATGAATTCAACCTAAAGGGTAAAACTTAATTATATTTCTAAACTTATATATATGGATTAGTATTTTACTAAATAGTGTTTTCTTGAACTTCCTATCATCTAAATATCTTAAGTAATTTACTCTTTTTAATATAGTCATTCCTGAAATAAATAGAAAGCTAGAAATCGTAGACCTGATAACTAGATAATCTTATATCTATAAAGTTAATTTAATTACTTAGAAATATTTCTATTCAACTTTACTATAATATTATTTAAATTTAATTCATAGTATATCCGAATCGAAAAATTCTATTACGTAAATCATTATTTTTATTTAGTATTAAAATTACTTGAGGGCAAGTAATAATTAAGTTTGGGGGATTTTGATCACAGAAATATATATTAAGAAATTTATATCTATTTTTGATGAAATTGTACTTTAAAGAAAATTATTTTTTTTATTTTACTGCAGGAACGAAGATTTATAAGTGATAGAAGCAAAAAGTATGAAATGGAGCGAATTTGGATCAAAAAGAAAGAAATTCATGCAAAATGAACTAAGTCACCGACGGCGAGATCGAGGCCGGCGGCGGCGAGATCATAAGGAGAATTTCTGAAGGAATTATAACTACATCGCCGACAGCGAGCCCGAGCCCGCCGACGCCGAGATCGCGCGGCTCAAGACCTTCTAGAAGCCCCGCTGACGGCGAGGTCGTTTCCCGCCGACGGTGAGATAGTTCAAAATGCAAATACATTGAACCTGGATGCTTTTTGAAGAGGTGTTTAAGTATCCCTTCGACCTTTGCCTACCTCTATAAATAGAGGCCGAATTCTAGTGTCTTTTGGTGTCTTTTAAGTGTGTGTCTCCTGAGTCTTAAGTGTGTCTATTTAGAGAGTCTTAGTGTATCTTTAGTGAGTTAGAAGTGTGCTGTACTAGAAGGAAAAGTCAAAGGAACTTCAAGGATATCGCTAGGGAGGAAATTAAGATAAGTATCTTTGGTTATTGTTGTTAACTTTAAATGAAATCCATGCTTTGTTTTATTCCCATGCATTCGAGTAGTTTTCTTAGTCTTTCTCCTTGTTTATGAAAATTATGCGAATTGATGAAATTAAATAGAAGTACCTATTATATTAAAATAAATTGTGATAATTTTTACTTAAAACTTAATTTACTTTCAATCTGGCCAATTGATTTGTTAAAATATGTTGAATTATCAACTATAGTAAAAATTACATCCAATATTCAGTGGAAGTCAAAAGCCTTGAAGGAGGGTGCAAATAAATAGGAAATATTATTTATCGGATGTAGAATTGGACATTTTAGTGCGACGTACTAAAATATTCAATTTGGTCCTATTGTTTGAGAGCTGAAGTGTAGATGTTTGCCCTCAGGTGAGGGGAACATGGGAGCTCTGAAGTGGCAGCCAGTATCCTCCCAGCCTAGCCACATATTCAGTAATCAAACATAGGATTAGTCAATGTTCATTGCACCTGGACCAAAGGGTAAGAATATGAATGCTCCTATTTGTCACAATACAATTCAAAAATTCTATTTAGATTCATCATTCACTTAATTTTCTAAAAACAAGGAGAATGATACTTTTTCTGAATTATTTAAATCAACTTTATTTCAAGCATTAGTTTACTTTAGTTGCTGTAGTTACTTAAAATTTCCGATTACTATATTAGTAAGTAATTCCTTTAAATTTTAGCTGATACAAATTTGTTAAAAACTTCCCTGTGGGATCGATAACCAGGACTCCACTAGAGCCCTGTATTACTTGATACGATACGTATACTTGCGTAGAATCCACATTAAACATTCCATGATAAAATCAAATATATATATATATATATATATATATATATATATATATATATATATATATATTAAACTTTAACTTTATTTAACACCTCTTCATTAAGATTATTTTAACTTTAAGTTTTTCATGATTACTATAAATTTTAACTAAATTCTTTTATTCATTTCTATATTTAAAATTTTGTTCCCCTAATATAACTTCATGTACATAATTGTTCTCAATCAAAAATAAGATTTATTTTTAAGTATTCTTGAGAATCAGATAAAATTTTAGGTTTATGAAAATCTTTGTTTTTAAAATCTCCCCCAAACTTTAAATTTTTAATTAAGATAAAATATTTAAGCATAAGAAATGATACATGGGTGAGAAATAAAAAACTGACATATCTTGCTTGCAGGAATTTTTAATATCCTAATATGTAAGTATAACAATTTAAATACAGGAGTAAAATGAAATCAAATTTAGTTTTTCAAAACATTTTTCTTTTTTTTTTTATGACAAGAAAAGTAAAAATTTCAGAAGACTTCTACAGTAGTGGAGGTTTTCAAAGCAAATACACACCAACTATAATAACACACTGATACAGATAACAGATGATAGTGGAATTTGAAGAATTTTAAACATGTAGTTTTCCTAAGTAGAAGTTTCTAATATTGGTTTATAATTTCCTAATAGTTTTTGAATTAAAAATACATACTACTAAAAACTCTGACATAACATACACATAAAAACAATTACTATTACACACTACCACACAACAACATATAAATCAACAATAAAACAACAACAATACCTGAATATGCATAACAGATAAACAATACAACTAAAATCTGCATACTATTAAGGTTCACATCACAACACAATCATCAAACAAAATACTAGATAAAGTACACAGTGACACAACACATCAATACAACAACTAAAACAAACAACATACATCTAATCTTCATCCTCATCATCATCATCATCTTGCTCGTTCCAATCTCTGGATGGCACATAAGGTATATAGAATGGATGAGGTGGCATCTCAGCACTCTGATATCCTCTAATCAGTCTATCCAAATATTGCTGATAATTCTCCTCATATTCATCATGTTTTACAATATATCTCTCAACATGATCCAGCTTACCATCCATATCTCTCACATGCTCTCGAGTAAGACTCACTTTTTTCAAAATCTTTCTTAATAAACCAGTCTGTGAATCAGTAGTTGACGAAGCACGTGAAGTAGTAGCATGAGAAACAGAAGCAGCAGCAGTAGAAGCAGTAGAAGCCCTACCAAATCTTTCTCTCCAACCAAACTCTGAATGTATAGTGTAAGCACCAACGTTTACACTGGTAATTGATCTCAATGGCTGAAGTACATCTTCCCAGGTTTCAAATTTCACTCCAGATCTTTCACAAAGTGAATGAATCAACAAAGAAAATCCCATACCTGCAGTCGTGGTTGATCTAGCACAGTTCAAAACATAATAAAAAATTATGCTTCCAATATCAATCGGCTTCCCATGCTGAATATAATGGTTCAATACCGCTCTTTCTCTCGTTACTTCACTGGTATGACTTGAAGGTAACAACTTAGATGAGATAAAATAATGCCATGTCTTAGAAATGGCATTCAACTTGGAAGAAGGAAAGTTCACTCTTCTATTATTTGTAATTTTCCATAATCCTCTTCCATCAGTCAGATATTCCATAATCTCATCTAATTCTCCTTCAGAAGGATGATAGTTAGAATAAAAACAGAACATGTCAGGAGGTAGTCCATAAAAAGTATTGATTGCACTCGAAGAAAAGTTTACTTCATGCCTCCTAACCATCACCTGATTTTCCTCTACAGCAGGTAAATTTGCATAAAATTCTCTTACCACAGAAACAACAGCAACAGCGGAGAAGCAACAGTAATTCTGTCAGTTTCTTCTTGCAATCATATCTTTAATCACCTCTCCTGGCTTACTAAATACTCGCTCAGGAATCAACTTATGTGATTGCAATGCATCGACGTATCGTTCTCAGCCCTCAAACTAACAAATTTATCAAAATCAAACTTCGTCTTTTCTCGTGCACGCTTTGACTTTGGAGCCATCTCTAAAAATTCACGAAAAATTCACCATAAATTCCAAAATCAAACTAAACTTGCTAAATTATCTTCCAAAAGATATTTTCACTAAATCCAAGAAATTTATCAAGTTTTTTCTCAAATTTTCACCATGAATAGTGATTTTAAGATTTTCCAAAATGTACTCAAAATACATGGTGAAAATCAAAAAATTTTACTTAGGAGTAGTGCTCTTACCTCAAGGAATCCAAATCTAACAATTTTTGTTGAGATCGGCACTTAAATGATTCACAATATGATACCCTAGGCTCCTCTTTCGCGGCAAAGCAAAGGTTGAAGACGATGGGGCGGTTGAAAATGACAATTTTCGGGTTTTTAACTTTCGGGAATCAATTTTCGCGAACTGGCGCCTAAGCGCGAACTATAGGCGCTTAGCCGTGAAATCTGGCGCGTAAGCGCCGACATTCTGGCCCTTAGCCTCCAATACTCAAAGGTATATGCACTAAATCACTTTGTTACTTACCCTTAATTAGTCCAAAATAATTATTTTTCCCCACATGAATCTTCTAATACTCCAAATCAAAGTTAAATAACCATTGATTCCACACAAATTTCACAAAAACAAACTTATATTAAAACAAACATAACATTCAATACAATACTAAAATTTTTATCCAAACATAAAGGATAAAATTCTCAAAATACAAGACACTATAATCTTGTACATCTCTAAGATGTATCCATCACATCATGAGGCATATATAAAAACATTAAACACACCAAACATGAACTCACAAGAACACTAACATAACATATAAGACACTAAAAAAATAGAAATAAAACACTTTTAATTCCACTCTCCATTAGGCGGAATATAACCAGGACCACTATTATTCTCATTTGACCCTTCAGGAATATAAATTTGATAGAACAGGCGATCATTGTTCATTCTTATATCATCTTCTTCAATCCATTAGTTCTTCACAAACATTGCCTTATCTATTTCTTCCACATACCTTGAATGATTGAATTGCATCTTGAGTTGCCATCCCATGTGATCCAGATGTAAAGTAAAATCATTGATCTTTGCTTCCATTAAAGTCACTCGGGCTTCAATTTTTGTAATCATCTCTGCAATACTTTGAATGCTTAACGACCGGATATCCATTAAATAACTCCTTAAGCACTATCACTAATGAACTTACTTTTATCGAATCTTGCTTCTTCTTCTTCATCTCCTTCTCCCGGGAAGACATGGTGCTCAAAATTCTCTTCTTAGACTTCAGAAATGAAAATAGGACTTGGGGCAAGTGTTTTCCTTAAGTCAGGACCTTTTTATAGACTTGGGAGATGCTAGAATATTCTCCAACACGTTTAGAATCTCCTAAATAACTCCCACAACTTCTCCCCCACGATCTAGGCTCTAAATTCACATTTTTTCACGTTTTTTATAATTGTGGCGCCTAAGCGCCAACTAGTCGGCGCTTAGCCGCCAGTGCACAATTTAGCACAGGTCTGCTAAGTGTCCAAATTCTCATTTTAACTTCTCCAAATCATCAATTAAGGTCAAATAAACTCCACTTAAGTTTAAAAACTCCAAATTAACACCACTAAAAACATAAACATAAACCAAACAAAGCAAACAAAACACACAAAACAAACATAAAGCAAACACACCGATAAATATGGGTTGTCTCCCACAAAGCGCTTGTTTTAACGTCTTCAGCCTAACATACCCAGAACTCATTCTGAGTGACCCAACATTAAATTCTCATCAGATTTAGATTTATTGACTGAAAAATATGGTTTAAGTTTATGTCCGTTAACTTTAAATATTTTTCAAGTCTTAGGATCTTTAATATCTACAGCTCCACAAGAATAAACTTTTATCACAATGAATGGACCCATCCACCTGGACTTAAGTTTTCCAGAAAATATTCTCAATCTAGCATTATACAGCAAAACTTGTTGTCCTGGTACAAGATTTTTAGTAAGAATATTCCGATCATGCCATAACTTCATCTTTTCCTTATAAATCTTAGCATTTTCATAAGATTCATTTCTTTTTTATTCAAGCTCATTCAATTTCAGTAATCTCTTTTCAGCAGCATCTTTCAAATTATAATTGAACTCTTTAATAGCCCAATAAGCCTTATGCTCAAGTTCAAAAGGTAAATGACAAGCTTTTCCAAAAATCAGCCTATATGGGGACACTTATAGATGTTCTGTAAGTAGTCCTATAGGCCTACAAAGCATAATCTAGTTTAATTGACCAATCCTTTCTATTTGGATTAACAGTTTTCTCCAATATTCTTTTAATTTCATGATTGGATAATTCAACCAAATCACTTGTCTGCGGATGATAAGCAGTAGCAATGCGATAATTAATATGATATTTCTTTGCTAACTTCTCAATAATCGCATTTCTAAAATGACTTCCTCCATCAGTTATCATTACTTTTGGTATTCCAAATCTGCAAAATATATTCTATTCTAAAAACTATGCAACACTTTGAGCATCACATCGAGGTAAAGCAATAGCTTCAATCCATTTGGAAACATAGTCTACTGCTATCAAAATATAAACATTTCCGAAAGATGGTGTAAATGGTCCTATAAAATCTAATCCCCAAACAACAAATTTTTTAACTTCCAACATATAATTGAGGGGCATCTCATTTCTTCTAGAAATATTGCCTACACCCTGACATCTATCAAAATTTCACATCCTTAAAAATTGTAGGCCAATAAAATCCTGATTGTAATATTTTATATGCAGTTTTATCACATCCAAAATGTCCCCCATAATCAGAATCATGACATTTTTAAATAATTTCATAAGTCTCTTCCAAAGGTACACATCTTCGAACTATAACATTATTTCCTTGTTTATATAAAAATGGGTCATCCCAAAAATAAGTCTTAGCATCAGACAGAAATTTCTTCTTTTCATGATATGTTAAACTATAGGATATAATATTACTAACAATAAAGTTTACTATGTTTGCATACCACGGAACACTCCATTCCTTAACAGTGAACAGTTTTTCATCAGGAAAATGTTCATTAATTTCTTCAATATCACGTAAAGATTTTTCAATTTCAAGCTCGGACAAATGATCGGTAATTTGATTATCAGAACCCTTCCTATCTATTATCTCAAAATCAAATTCTTGCAAAAGAAGAATCCATCTTATAAGTCTCGATTTTGCATCATTTTTCTTCATTAAGTATTTGATAGCAGAATGATCAGTATGCACAACACATTTAGTTCCAATTAAATATAATCGAAATTTATCAAAGGCAAATACTATAGCTAATAACTCTTTCTCAGTAGTGGTATAATTAATTTGAGCTTCATTAAGAGTTTTACTAGCATAATAAATTGCTTTGAAAATTTTATCATATTTCTGACCCAAAACAACACCAATAGCATAATCACTAGCATCACACATTAATTCAAAAGGTTTTTCCCAATTTGGTGAAATTATTACAGGTGCAGTGATTAATTTTTCTTTTAATGTTTCAAAGGCTTTATGACAGTCATCATCAAAATTAAAAATTGCATCCTTTTCCAGTAAATGGCATAAAGGATTTGTAATCTTTGAAAAATCTTTGATGTAACGCCTGTAGAATCCAGCATGTCCTAAAAAACTTCTAATTCCCCTTACATTGATTGGGCAAGGTAAATTAGATAAAACTTGAATTTTTGCAGGATCTACCTCCAAACCTTTTTCTGAAATCTGATGTCCCAAAACAATTCCTCCTGCTACCATAAATTGGCATTTTTCCCAATTAAGGACCAAATTAGTTTCTTCACAGCGTTTTAGAACTTTAGATAGATGTTCTATACATGATTCAAATGAAATTCCAAATGCTGAAAAGTCATCCATAAAAACTTCAATCCCTTTTTCAATTAAATCACAAAAAATAACCATCATACATCTTTGAAATGTAGTAGGGGCATTACATAAACCAAAGGGCATTCTTCTAAAAGCAAACATACCATAAGGACTGGTAAACGTAGTTTTATCTTGATCCTCAGGAGCAATTTGAATTTGGTGGTAACTAGTATATCCATCCAGAAAACAAAAGTATTTATGCCCAGCCTGTCTATCCAACATTTGATCTAGAAAAGGGAGTGGAAAATGGTCTTTCCTTGTGGCAAGGTTTAATTTTCCGTAATCAATGCATATTCGCCACCCCGTAACTTGTCTTATTGGTATCATTTCATTCTTTTCATTAACGATCGCAGTTACTCCTCCTTTCTTAGGAACACAATGAATAGGACTAACCCATGCACTATCTGAAATAGGGTAGATAATTCCAACATCCAACCACTTTAAAATTTCTTTCTCAACAACTTCTTTCATGATAGGATTTAATCTCCTTTGGGGATCAGCCCGTGGTTTTCAATTATCTTCCATAAGAATTCTGTGCATACAAATTGAAGGACTGATTCCTTTAATATCAGTAATTGTCCATCCAAAGGCTTTCTTGTGCTTCTTCAAAATTTCAAGCAAACTCTCTTCTTCTTTTTTAGTTAAATGAGAGGAAATTATAACAGGCAAGGTTGAGCACCTAGAAAAACATACTTCAAATGATCAGGAAGCATTTTTAACTCAAGTTCAGGAGGTTTTTCAATTGATGGACCATAAGATTTATCTTTTTCAGTCATATCCAACAATTCAAAACTTTCATGAACATACTTTAAATCTTCTTCTTGAAAATCTTCAAAATCAAATAACACCTCTTCTTGCTTATATTCAAATTCTTCTCTTTCAGCTTTCTCTTCATAAGTTGATTTGAAATGACATTCACTTAAATATTCGATAACATCCATCCTAAAACACTCATCTTCTTTACCTCTTGCAGGATATTTCATCGATTTTGAAATATTAAATGTAATAGTCTGATCATTAACCCTCATCGTTAATTCCCCTTTTTGCACATCTATCATGGCTCTGCCTGTAGCTACAAAAGGTCTCCCCAAAATTTAGGGTATCTCTTTATCTTCCTCCATATCTAACATAATGAAATCCACATGAAAAATAAATTGATCCACTTTTACCAAAACATCTTCTATAACTCTTTTAGGATATGTGATCGAACGATCTGCTTATTGCAGAGTTACAATAGTTGGGGTTATTTTTCGTAGTCCCAGTCTTTTGAATATTGATAGAGGCATAAGGTTAATGCTTGCACCCAAATCACATAAAGCTTTTCCACATAATTTGTCTCTGATTGCACATGGAATTGTGAAGCTACCAGGATCTTTAAGTTTTTTAGGAAGCTTTTTCTGAATTATCGCACTGCACTCCTCACTAAGTGCAACAGTCTCATTTTCTTCAAACTTCATCTTTTTATTAAGAATATCCTTCATAAATTTTGCATAGCTTGGCATTTGTTCTAGGGCTTCAGCAAATGGAATATTAATGGTAAGCTTCTTTAATATCTCCAAGAATTTTGAAAATTGCTTATCCAACTTTTGTTGACGAAGTCTCTGATGAAATGGAGGTGGTGGTTTTTCTAAACCAACCTTAGGCAGAGAAATAGGTCTTTCAAAACCTTTTGGAGCGTCCTCTTTAGGTCTTTCAATCTCTTCTTTTTCTACTTCAGTTTCTTTTTAAACTCTACCTTCCAATTCTTTTCCACTTCTCAGTTGAATTGCTTTCATTTGTTCTTTATTATTTTCTCTTGGATTCACTTCAGTATTACTTCGAAGCATTCCTTGGGATCTATTACTTAAGGCATTTGCAATTTGACCCAATTGATTTTCCATATTTCTGATGGTTGCTCCTTGAATTTGTAATTGATTTCCCATATGTGATACTACTTCTTCCATAGACAACTTCTTCTCCTTAAATTGTAAAGCATTGTTATAACCTGAAGGATAAGTTAATCTATTATTATTATTACCTTGGTTGTTCCAATTCCCCAATGGGTTTACTTGGGTGTTCCCCCATTGTTGATTAACACCACCCTAATTATTGTTATTCCAGTTAAAATTTGGATGATTCTTCCAACCTCAGTTATAATAATTGGAATATGGGTTGTTAGGTTTAATTATAACATTCACAGTTTCTGGTGAATAATAAGAATCAACCATTTGGCCTAATGAATTTTCTTCAATCATGAGATTTGGCTGAGAAAAATTCATCCAAAATTGGTCTCATCTTCCTTGATATAGCAGACAACTTGATTTGCTAACATTGTAAAAGCATCATTTTCATAAACACTCGGCTACCTTTTTAGGATTTAACCTTTCAGAAGGCCATTGAAAATTATTAGTAGTTATTTCTTCAATTAAAGCATAAGCATCGAGAAAATGGTTTAGACATTAATGATCCACCAATGACGAACATCGATGATTGATCTAAGAGATCCAACTAATCCATTATAAAAAGTTTGAATTATTAACCAATCTGGTATTGCATGATGTGGACATTTCCTGAGGAGATCTTTAAATATTTCTCATGCTTCATATATTGATTCCCCTTCAAACTAACAAAAAGATGTTATATCATTTCTCAACTTAGTTGTCTTAAATGGTGGAAAATATTTAGCAAGAAATTTTTGTGACAGTTCACCCCAAGTTCTAATTGATCCAGGTGCTAACGAATGTAACCACATTTTAGCTTTATCCCTTAGTGAGAAAAGAAAAAGTCTAAGTCTAATAGCATCATCCGAAACACCATCATATTTAAAAGTAGCACACAACTCTAGAAAATTAGCGAAGATGCAAATTAGGATCTTCGATTGTTGCTCCCCAAACCGATTATTTGACACCATTTGGATAATAGCAGGTTTAAGCTCAAAAGAATTAGCAGCTACAACAAGGTTTTGAATACTACCACGAAGTTCATCTACTGTAGGGTTAACATAATCTCTTAAAGGTCTTAATTCTTGATGGATGCCAACATTTTGATTTTGATGATTTGCCATTTCTTGAATATTTTTTCTTTTTCTGTATTTTTATTTTTTTATTTTTCTGATAGTTCTTTCTAATTCAGAATCGTAAGGCACAAGTCCTTCAGAACCTGAACTACGCATACAATAATAAAACAAAACAAAATACAACACACTAACAAAAATAAAGAAAAGTAAAAAATTTAAAATTCTTAATTATCTTTAAAATGCAATTTAAATTAATTGTTTCCGGCAACGGCGCCAAAAACTTAGTCCCCGATAGATATAAGTGCAACGACGCCAAAAACTTGATACCGACAGATATAAGTGCGTTGATGATTTAATATATGAAAATAATGATTTTATAGTATGGGATACTATGCAAGCATACGTATCGTTTATCAAGTAATATATGACTCTCTGATTAAGCCCCGAGATATCGAACCCACAGGGAAAATGTGAAATCTTTAAAGGAATCAGAGAAATTATCTTTTTACTTTCTTTAATTGTTTTCGAAAAAGTATGTCTTGATTTTGAAAAGTTTTGAAGGTTGATATGTCTTTTGAAATTTTCTTAATAAAAATGCAAAGCAAGAAACTAAAATTACAATAACTAATAACACTGGATGTAAAATACTATTAACTAGAATATCTTTTTCTTTCCTTTCATGAAGTAGTAATAATTCTTAAAGTAAATTTGGGGAAGTATTCAAATTTTTGTTGTGATAGATAGAAGCAAATGTGTTCCTTACCCTTACTTGGTTCTATAAAGAACATAGGTTAATTTGAAACTTATATTATTTTGAACATGGTTAGGCAGAGAAGATACCAGTCTCTCACTCTAGAGTTCCCTCGATTCCCACCACCTGAGGTCTAACTTCTCATAAAAAAACTCAAAATTTCAAACTAAATTAGGAGGTTTTAGCCTGTCACTCTAAAATCCTCTAATTTTACTCCCTTTTATAAAAATATCTTCTAATATTACATTCAATTATATGGACTACACTTCTCACCCATATAATTTCATGTGATTCTTACTAACTTTTATGAGACAATATTGCATTGGATCTTACATAATCTCAAGAAATTTTAAAACTTAACAGGCCAAATTAAGAAGTAAACAAAGTTTTTAGAATCAATCTTCACAAGTTCTTCCAACTTTTAAACACTTATACTTTCCACAACAATTCTCTTTAAATTAATTACTTCTCTATTTAAGAAAGAAAAAGATAAAGTAAACTACACAGAATGCATTCAGAAAATATAAAAACAAATTGATTTGAAATTAAAAACAACGATAAGAAAAATAATAAATGAAAACAAGTATTAATAAACTAAATAAAAGTAAACACTTATCTGAAAATCCTCTCCACAAGACTAAGGAAGTTCCTCTGAAACTTTGACTCTTCGCTAAACTACTTCTCAGAGCAAGTCTCCCAACTCCGTTGACTCAGAGTACAGAATTCAAACTTCAATAAAAACTAATCTAAAAGAAAGAAAAGAAGTGGGAAGAAGAATACTTCACTCCGACCCTTTTCTCCTTTCTACTCTCTACTCCTACTCTAAATAAAAACTTTTAAAATGCAGTGGAAGAACAATGGAAGTACTCTTCAAAATGCAGTGGAAGAGTCTCCTCAAATTGCCTCATCTAAATCTTTCCTAAGACTCTCTTTAAATAGTAAACCAAAAGGTGCCTTGGTGCCAATGTGTCCAGATTTGATGTATCTACCAAGGAACGCACCCCTTCATTCAAACTTGCCGCCCAAAGGAAGTTATGGACGTTACCACCAAGAGTTACCTCCCATCCCCTTTGAAATTGGCGCCAAATCCATTTGAATCTCGATTTTTAACTGTGGCGGCTAAGCGCCGGCCCAGCGGCGCTTAGCCGCCAGTGCCAAATTTTTTATTTTTCATTTTTTTGCTCCAAATTTGATCCAATTTTGCTCCTTTCATCATGACCATCCATTTTCATCATACCTGCAAGAAAAACACAAAATACCTTCCATTAAAGTGCAATATCATTAAAAATAGGTATAAAAATATGCATAAAAATACTATATATTTTAGGTGTATCAGACATCATACCAAACTTAGCCATGCATACATCAAACTTAACCCAAATTGGACATGTTGGCATTTTTCATTGAAAATTCATAAAAATCTAAAATACCATTAGCATGAAACATTTCCATGGCATCATATGCATCATGGCATGACTCATGGAGGCTTTCATGGGCATCCTAAAGTCAAATTTACCAAAGATGGTAAAGGGAGGTGACCCTTCTTCCTTCTCCTCTCCACTTAGATTTACCCTTTTCATGATAAGTTTAAACCATTTCCCCATGCTTAAACTAGCCTTCTAAACTCACCAAAACCCACTCAAGAACCTTAAGACCAGCTCTAAATACTTTGGTAAATGATTTAGCTAAGTGACCAAGGGTTTAAACCCAACCTAGCCAACTTAACCAAAACCTAAAATCCACTTTGAATCTTCACCTTAGAGCCATGCTAAACCCAAATTGACTCCACCACTCAACCTCCCTAGCTCACCTGACCTTAGTCGGCCAGCCATCCTAGCTGCCGAAAAACACCCAACCTGAGAAAACCAAGTTGGCCAAATCCCAAAATTAAACCCCTCTGAGTTGGCTAAACCCCATTGGCCACTGGAGCTCTTCCTTCCTCCACCTAAGCAGGCACCCTGCCACCTCAGCTTGCCCTAGTGACCACCACAGCCAGGGCTATAAGAAGAGCCATCCTCCACAGCTAAGAGGGATGTTGCACCAGACTCTAGTTAAACTCAACCAAACCTATTCCAAACCCTTCCCACAGCCCAGAGAAGCTCAGCCCCACTATCTTTCAGCCCTAATCCTCTCTGCCTGAGCTCAATTTCTGAGCTCAAATTTTGGTCAGAAATAGGACACTCCTCCATATCCCACAAAACCCCAAATTGAGTTGTCCCTGAGTTTCACCAGAGCCAAAGACGAAGCTCACTAGTCAAATCCCCATCAATTGGAGCCTCTATACCAGACTTCCATTAAAGAGCTCTCCAACTGTAGGAGGAAGTCCTATAAAGACACTTCACCAGATCCAATTAACACATCTAGAAGGTGCGCCAGACTTCATTGAAGCTTCTCTAAGCATCTTATTGAGGCCTCCCCTCTCAGACCAAGGTATGGATCAAAAATCCCAAATCTGAGCTTTGTTTGGAACTTTATGAAGAACTTGCAATCCATAGTCGTATAAATAGGTTCATCTCACTTATATGAATCTATAGGAATAAACCCAATGTAATTTGGTTGAGAATCTAGTTGGATATTAGGGATAGAAAACATGTGACTCTCGGGATGAACCAGTTGGAGACGAAGAAGGAGTGTCGTCCGATCGCGTGCGTATCCATTGGATGGCCCAGATCGTGCTAGATGAATAGATAGAACGGAACAATGGAGCTCAGTCAGAGCTGAGTAAAATGACAACATCCAGTAGTGTTGTGCCGCTTGTTCTTTCGATAGTTATGAGGATCCAATCAGCGCTGACGCGGATAAGTAGGAAATCAGGATTCTATGTATTTATTTAATTTAGTTAACTTAAAAAATTCATAACTTGGTATAGAAAATTCATAAAATAAAATAAAATATCATCTTGCTAAGGAAATATAGGAGAATAATGTGGAACAAAAATTAAATTCATTTGATATGTCTCTAAATTTTATTTAATTAAATACCCTATGGTATTTTTTAATCATAATTCATTAAATAATAGTCATCATGGCTTGAAACTATAAGAGTTGATTCCCTATGTCATTAGAAATATTCTCTGATTTTTCCAATGTTAGAGGGTATCTCATGTGATAGAACCCTAATTTTAAGATTAATCGCCTTAGTTTAGTTCAAAATTCATAGTAATTAAAAGGTGAATCAGAAAAATACAAAGTTTGCCTTGGTAGGTTCCTTAAGGTCAGAGGGTCATAAAAAAAATGTAAAGTGGATTTTATTAATTATAAGTGTTATTTTATGTATTTAACGCATTTAAATAAAAGAAAAATTAAATAATTAAATTATAATCAGAGAAATCATGAAAACTAATCCACACTAAAGGAAATGGTCAGAAGAGCTTCCCATAAAAATTTGAACTCAGTATGAATTGATTTAACCACTAAAATTGATTTTCTAAGTAAAATGAGATTATTAAAATAAATATAATAATTAAAATACAAGTTAAAAAATTACAAAAGTTGGTTTTGGGAGTTTCTTATAACCAGACAAATTTAATTAAAATAAAATTGAAACTAAAATAAAGAATTCATTTTTAATCTATTTTCTAATATTAAAATAATTAAAATAATTAAAAAGGATAAAAATCATTAAAATATTAAAATGCATAAAAATGTTCTAAATTGCTTTTTAATCTTTTAGGAACAATTAAAATATTTTTCTCAATTTTAAAAATGAAGTTATAAATTTTAAAAGACTTAAAAATGGATTTTTCATAATTTTGCATTAAAATAATTCCAATAAATCAAAGAAAAATCACAAAAATATAAAATTTATTTCCTTGGATTCCTTGAACACAAAGAGATTTAAAAAATATAAAACTTAATTTTTCACTTAAATAATATTTTATATTTAATTAATACTCAAAAAAATAAATAATTATAATAATTAAAATAAATCTAAAAAAGTCATAAAAATTAGTCCAAGTTGTCCTCTTACTTAGATAAAACTCCAAAAATTTTCTTGAGGACAGATCTTTTATCTTGATTAAGTTATTGAATTAATATTGAAAATCTCTATTTTTGCTCTAAAATAGTTATAAAAATTAATGAAATTTAGAAAAATCACATTTCCTTCTCTGATGTCTTAATTAAACCATGAGTGGGGTAACATAAAAAAATTTCAAGGTTGTTTGAGTTTAATTTAATGAATTATGAAGTGTTAAAGCCTTGAGAGCAAAAGGGTAATTTTAGGATTTAAGCCCGAATTAATATTTAGTTTTAATTAAGGGAAAAATGGGCAATAGACAATCTTAATTAAACTTCTTAGATGATTGAAACATAAGGGTTAAGAGGTAGAAACCAACTTACCACTTTTCCACTAAAAGAATAAAACTACAATTTCTTAAAATTATTGAAATTTGGAGGTTAATAAAATTTGATGATCCTAAGGTATGGGGGTTTGATCTAGGAAGATCATAACTCACTAAATTAAGACCCCTAATCAATGGTTGAATAATAACATCGTCTTTAATGAAGATCAAGTGCAACTTAAACTAATACTTCTTTAAATTATAAACTCACCCATAAGAGCTTAAGGGCTAAGTAGTGAACTAGGAGCAATCCAAAATTTAATTAATAAGGTTTAGAAAAGAGAAACATAATCATTTATAAAAATTTTAAGAACACTACTAGCCCAACCCTAACCAAATTGGCTTGATCTCCTAGTGATCTAATTTGCCCCTAAAGGATTTCTCTCACATAACTCCTAAATGAAACATCAAATGAATGTTACCCCATTCAAGAGATAATCAAAACATCTAAGTTCACCAAGCAAGAACTAAAACATCATTGAATACGGGTGATTAGTTGAACTAAATAATGAAATCAAGTGAGCTCAAAATGATCCCAAAAGTTTGAAAATATGTTCAGGGTTCTGCCTCGAACACTCCTCAATCTAATATGATAAGTTAGAAGAACAATCAAACTTCACTGTTCTTGGTTCTAGAGCATCATCCTTAACATTAGAACCCACCAGGTTATGAAATAGGTTCCTTCATTAAATTTAAAATCATTAATCTATAATTCATGCTTTCATAACTATTTGATATGTTAATTCAGTGGATATCCTCGAAGACTGTCAGGTACACATTTATGATTATTGCAATTTACATTGCTTTATTTAAATAATATACTGCTCTTTCTTTATCATACCTGTGATAACTGTTAAAATAAATAAAACCAAACTTGCATGTCAATACTGAAGCATTTAGGATGGCCACAAAATCAAACAAAAATAAAACAAAACAAAATTGATTCACAACAATCAAAATATAAGAAAACTCAAAATTTAATCATAAACCAAACAACAAAAACTACAACTATAACTAAATTAAAACGTCCCTATTGGATGGTTGGGAATCCCTCGAAGGAGGCAACCTATGGTTGCTAACGATATTTCCCACTGTCTGAATGAAAGTATTGAATTCATTTATTTGAATTTGGTAAATTCATCTGAACAAAGTGAATATGAAGAAAATGGTGGTGCCATAACGAGGGAACCGTGGGATCCTAACTGGTGTCGCTTAATCAACTTTAATATTTTCCTTAATAAGATATTAAGACACCTCAATTTAAACACTTCAAAAACATGACACTTCTCTGATCTCTTCAATTTGACATTTCTAAAATCAAACCTGCTGCAACAAGGAGCTTAGAGCATACATAGTGGACAACATGACAAGTAAGCAAACAACTCTTCTACAACAATCCTTCCTTAGAAATAAATAACAAGCCATAGAACTTCGAGGTAGTTTACCTAGTGCAACATAAACCCTCACATTATCTCTTTAAGGCTTTGCACACCTTGCGATATAAGTCCTAACTTGCCTTAGGTTTCCGAGGTTGTCGTTCATTACGACATAAATCCTCTTATCTTCCAGGCTATTTGTATGATTGAAACCATACAAATGTAAGCCCTAAATAATAAAATTGATAGGATGAAACATTAAATAATTTTCTCTTCAAAACTAAAGCCCAACAATAGGATAGTTTGGGAAGTCATCAAGGTTCTCTTCTAGATCCGTGAAATCCCCTACTCCTTATTCCTTTGGATTCACAAAACAAACTGTTTTTATTTGTACGAATCCCATTTGACATTTCCAAGTCCATCCTTGAAAATCTTAAACTTTGAAATTCTTAAGAGAAAAATCACTAATCTTTATCGAGAGTTTTCCTAACCGACTTTGGTCATTTAGGATGTAATTAACTATAGGGGCTTGTCTCTATAGACTTTAGAACCCAGGTAATATAAACCCTATTTAATCCTTCATATTAGATAGGGAACTTGTCGGCTTATATAAAAAATGGTTTCGCAGACTAACTGGATATCATTAATTCTTTAGTTCAGTTAATCGAGCTCTGTGATTATCTCTCGAGATAGATGCATTAATTAATCCAAACTATTAAATGCATGATATCTTTTCTTATTTTTCAAAATTATATTACTATTTTCCAAAATTTATACCTTACTATTTTAAATTAAACTATTTTAAATCTCAATAATATTTTAAAATTCTCATTTTCAAAATTTAACGGCCGGTAGTGCATTTATTCATGCTCATATTATTGCTAAGGGTAGAACCACTAGTGGTTTAGGTTATCCTGCCCTAATTTTCAGCTTATGTTAACAATCAAGAGTAGAGTTTGATAAATATGAAGAAATATTACAGCCACTTAAACCAATTGGGAAGACCACTTTTCATAAATTTGAATAATTTGTTGGATTTAGAACTAGAGGTGAAAGGATTGATAGACCTTCTACATTAGCTGCAGGACCATCTACTTCTAGTACTTTTTCACTACAAAATGTTATGGAGCAGTTGATGATTCAATAAGAAGATATGGTTACAGTGCAGAATAGAATAGGTAGATTGGAATTACAAAATTTACACAATGATGAATATTTGCAGAGAAAAGTTCAACATGATATTGTATTTGAAGAGGCTTTGGTTAGATATTTAAGGGGTGATCACATTGTAGAATTTCCTACATGCCCCAGTTTACGCCTTTTGTACAAGATGAAGAGGAAGAAGAAGAAGAAGAAGAAGTGGAAGACGAAGAGGAGGAGGACAATGACTGATGAGTTGTTGGGTTGTTATCTATTTCATTAGTTGTAGTTTGTTTCATTTTATTGTTATTGTTATGATTTGAACTTTGTTGTGTATTGAAAGTTGTATAATTGAACTTATTTGTGTGTAGATGTAAATTGTTGGTTTTTATTTCAGTATTGTTTATTTCTTTAATTTATTGCTTATGTTTTAAATTCACCTTTATCTAGCAAATCATGTTGATGTATCATATTTTATTTAATGCTTTAAATCCTGTACTTTTTAAATTCGTACCTGCAATGTGTCAGAGCCAAGTTTCATGTACAGAACCCTCTACAAGTTAGTCTTATTTTATGAATTTACTATTTTCTTTCT
The DNA here is from genome assembly GCA_022702705.1 of Papilionanthe hookeriana x Papilionanthe teres. NCBI lineage: Eukaryota > Viridiplantae > Streptophyta > Magnoliopsida > Asparagales > Orchidaceae > Papilionanthe > Papilionanthe hookeriana x Papilionanthe teres. The sequence continues at coordinate 15,009,266 of CM040439.1, read as the reverse complement.
ACCCATATTTTTTTGTATTGAAAGCTTTACTTATAAAAATAAAAATCTAAGTTTGGGGGAAAGAAAAATATTTTTTAAAAAAAAGAAGAAAACTCAACTTTATTTGTCCCCAATTAGCAATATTTTTAAAAAATAATTTAACATGACCTTTGGTATTAGAGGTTAACTTTAGATAACTATATTTTTGTTTCTAAATATTATAGTAAATTTAAGCAAAAATCTTTAATAATGAAGGCCAATTATAGAGTTAAGATATTTAGTATGAAAGGATAATACTATGCTTTTTCTATTTAAGGTAAAGGAAATTGTATATTTAAAGAATTAAGAATCTTAGAGTTTCATATAAAAAGAAAAGAGTGAGGCTTTATGAAAAATCTTCAAAGCTAATATGACTTTACAAAGTGAAGGAAGGTGATGCGTGACTTAGCCTAAAGGGGCTTTATATATATACTTTCAAATGCAAGAATTTGATACCACTGTTACAAGATTTAATGACTGACAACGGCGCCAAACACTTGATGTGATTTTACTTATGAAAGAGTTTATGAATTTATATTTAGATTTTTATAATTTGTAAAAGTCACAATTTCAAACTCAAGGATACGTATCGTATCAACTAATACATGGCTCTAGTGGAGTCCTGGTTATCGATCCCACAGGGAAGATTTTTAGAATATTAAGTAAATTTTTTAGATTTTTCTAATTAAAAGTAATTATTATTTTTATTTCTTTTTTATAGTTTAGATTTTAGATTTAATGAAATTTATACTAAATGTAAGTAAGCAACACTAAAAATAAATATTAATGCAGGTATAAATAAAACAACTTTCTCCTTTTTCAACTAATCTAAGATTTTTAGAATAATTATCATTTGTGGAGAATTTAGATTATGGTATTGTGCCAAATAGAAGCATTCATATTCTTTACCCTTTGGTCCAGGCATAAAGAACATTAACTAATCTATAGATCTGTTCAGGATGTTTTAATAGTAGAGTGGGTTAATCTAGGCTCACACTACTAGATGTCTAAGGGTGGCTATGGTTGGCCCTACTAATGACCCGTTCCTTTTCTATAAATCAAATTATTAGAATTTAGTCTGTCACTCTAAAAACTAAGTAATTATGCGCCCAATAAATCATATCTTCCTATTTATTTTCACTTCACCTTGAATACCCCGCATAAAGCCTTCGACTACCCAAGGATTCATGTGATATCTACTAGTTAAGAACTCATCTCCGGATAGGTCTCAAAATTCTTCAACAGGTTTTAACTATTTAAATGACCAGTTTAAAAAGTAAACTAAGATCAGGTATTAATATCATCACAATTTTTATAAACAATTTAAGTTAAATTCTCCAACAGAGTTTAATTATCTTATTTTCTTTTCATAGCTGAAAGGAGAAAGAAAACTAACTACTCAGAACACATTGAATTCACACAAAAAAAAACATATTCATAAAACTTTGAACCATGTTACAAATACTTATCTGGAATGTTCCTTCAAGTGATCCGTTGACTCCTACTGACTTAAATGCAATGATGAAAGACTTCAACAGCAACGACTCTAATTATCTCACACTTAACACTCAAGAAAAACTAAAAATAAACTCACTAAATAATAAAGAAAGTCGCTCCCTAAAATGATTGGATGGCTATATAGTGATTGGGGACTAAAGGATGCTAGAGGGGTTGAAAGGGCCGGTTTTCTCTGTAGAATGGGCTTCTATTTATAGAGCTCTGAATTTGACCAAGGGTTGCTTAAGGCACCTCTTCAAAATTTGTCCAAATACAATGTATCTTCTAGAAAGTAACTGTCGCGCGTAGGCGCCGGGATCTGGCGCCTAGGCGCAGGACTCCGTGACCAGGTCTTCGCACCTCTTCACTTTGGGTCGCACCTCTTCGCGATTAAAACAGTTTCACTGTGTCTAGATGCATTGTATCACATGTCCTATATATTAGGAGTAACTTCCAGTCTTTTAGAAGAACACCATCAAAATAACTGCCCAAAGTCGTCAAAAATCTTGTCTGTGTCTATATCGAACTGGCGCTTAGGCGCCGGATTCTGGCGCCTAGGCGTCAGGCCTACAATTTCGACAACTTTACTCTTTTAGCTCCATTTTTCCTCCTTTTTGCTCCTTTTTCCTTTTTGAACTCTTTTTTTATCACCTACATCAAAAAACATAAAAATATCTTTCATTAAAGCATAATATCCTTAAGAATTTAATCATAAATAAGGCATAAAAATGGGTATTTTTAAAGTGGATTAGAAGGTAAGAAGTTTTTAACTTCAAGAAGATGATAGTGAAGTTCAAAATTATTAAAGGATAGCCAAATATAGTAATCCTCACATGAAAAAGAAAGAAAAGAAAGGATTGAAAATGATCCTAAAAGAAAAAGAAAAGCAAAAAGCAAAAGAAAAAGAAAAGAAAATTATGTGAGGAGAAGCTTGAGGAGATGCCTAATAAAAAATTAGCATCACTTTAATCAACTTGTGAAAAAAAGTTTTATTAAATTTTCTAAACTTGTATTTGAGTGTTAACATCCTTACTAATAAAGTTCTCATGAATTTCTTTTTCATATGGATATTCTAAGTGTCTTTAATATGACAAATTGCAATCCTTCTTGAAATGAATAGAAAATCAGAAATCTTAGACTTGAATACTAGTTTTTTTTATACTTATAGTTTCAACCTAAGTGATTAAAAGTTTTTCTTAAGTTATACTATTATATTTATTAAACCAAATTATATAAATCTATAAGTTAAAATATCTACCATAAATAATATTTTTATGTAGTAAAAGAGTTACTTGAGGACAAGTAACATTTAAGTTTGGGGAGGACAAGTAACATTTAAGTTTGGGGGATTTTGATACACAAAAAAATTATGCAAATTTTTGTATACATTTTATGCCTAAATTTGGTGATACTGCATTTTAAAAAAAGATATTTTCATGTTTTGTTGCAGGTATATTGATTTTAGGCATATGTAGCAAAAATGAGCAAAAATAAGGAAATTGAGAGTCAAAACGTGAATTTTCAGCATATTGGCTCTAGAGGCGCCAAAATATAGAGAAGTGGTGCTAGAATGGCACCAGAATCTAAAGAAGAGTGATTCATTCCAGTAAACAAGCGCCAGAGGCACCAAAGACGGATTTGAACAAATTTTTGGCGGTTTTTGACTATTTTTTAGATGTTCTAAAAGGCTCTAAATAATTTAAACGCTCCATGGAGTGGTTCAATGTATCTAGACACTTAGGGAAGGCTCTTGAATGAAGAGATATGTCTTTTGGATGAAGGGATATGTCTCTTGGTATGAAGAGGTGTGTCTCTTGGGAAAAATGAGGGAATTTTTGAATTTCTTTAGAAGAGGGGCTGACACCACTCTTAAGAGGAGTCAGTAAGTCTTAGTGTGAGTCTTGTCTTATCTAGTGTGTGTGGAGAGTGAGTGTGTCTTAAGGGTTTTTGTCTTGTGAGTCTTGTTGAGTCTTTGTAGTCTAGAATTATGTTTTGTGTGAAGAGGATTTTCTTCTAGAGTTGTAAGAGGAGAGGGAAGGTGAGAGATTTCTTCTTCATTACACTTCTAAAAGAGAATTAAATGTGATTGTAAAGAGAGAAAGTTCTTCAAGAGATTTTCTTAGGGAGGAGTGTGAGATAAGTTGTGTTATTTTTTTCTTATTTTGTAAACTTATTTTTATATATAAAATTTATGTTTGGTTATATCTTCCTCATGAATTCTAAGGAGTCTTCTTTGTCCTTCTCCGTACAGTGAGATAATGTTTTGTGAAGAATTAATATTGTTGTGCAAGGTTTTAAATGTTAATAAATTGTGAAGATTTAAACTCTGATCTTTATTTACTTTTCGATCAGACCAATTGAAATGTTAAAATTTGTTAAGAAACATAAGATCCGAAAGAGCTATGCTTTCTACAACAAGGTGAGAGTCACATTCAATTTCATGGATAAGAATGTAGTCCATAGAGTTGAGTGCAAATAAATAAAATAATATTTTTTTATAGGCGTAGAATTGGAGATTTTAGGGTGACAGACTAAAATCCTCAATTTAGTCCAGTTGTTTGGAAACTAAAGTGAGATGTTAGCCCTCAAGGGAGGGGGAAGTGAGAGCTCTTGAGTGAGAGCCAGTATCCTCCCAGTTTAACCACAGATTTAGGGACCAAACTCTGTATTAGCCAAGATTTTTTATGCACTCGACAGAGGGTAAATAATAGGATTGCTCCTATTTGGTAAAATACAATTTTATATAATTTTAAATAATATTAATTAGTTCACTAACCATAAACTCATTGTAAAAGGGAAGGATACTTTCTTCAAATTGAACTCTTTGTCACAAAAACTTCGTTTAGTCTTAATAAATTTAACTTTAAAGTTTAGAAAATAGCTTAGTTAGCTTAGTTTTTTTAACTACATTTCATTAGCCTACATTAAACTTACTTTCGACTTGCTTTACTTTTTTAAGTTTTTATAGTTTGAATATTATGTTTTATGTTATAACCATAAGAATTTCCGTCTGGGATCGATACTTAGGACTCCATTAGAGCCCTTTATTACTTGAGCGATACAAGCACTTGCGTAAAACCCATAGTGTGTGAAGTATTATCTATATTTTATAACATTTTGATTTTACATAATAGCCATCTAAGGGGAATTATATTGACATAGAACACGCTGAAAAATAGCACACACCAGGGGCGCATCAAATCTTCTCATATTAAAACTTATAGGGGAGGAAGGGGGTACAAAGACCACTTATGTTTCAAGCTCTCCATAGGTATCTTAGCCTTTTGACAAAATCCTTTTATAGGCATATACTCTGATACATGAAATTTTAAATGTGATTTACCTAAATCAACAAACTTCAAATTCTTAAGATGACAAAATACCTCAAGTTTTGACATAATGAGCAACTAGTTTTCCATAAAAAGTTAATAAAAAGTAAAGCTAAAAACTTAATATTCTGATAACATCATGGTAAGGTTGTATTTTATATATGTGGAGCACTCCATTAACAAAGTTTTCACTTAAGACAAAATTTAGGGATGGTTCACACATTGTGTGTATGTTAGGCTTTGTAGTGGACCTCACTAACATAATCTACATGTTTACACCATAGATTTGCAAGAAATATGCTAGATGTCCAAGCTATTAAGGAAGATGAATATATCATTAGAACAAATTAACTAACTTTAAAATTTTTTAGTAACTCAAAAGCTTGTAGAGACTCCCAATAGAGTTTTTTCTTTATCTTGAAGGTAAGCTTCAATTTTCATTAGTGGTTCTTTTTTGAATTACTCCTTATTCTCAATAGCTTCCACTATCTCAACCATTGAGACTCCCAATAGAGTTTTTTTTTTACAGTTCATGGTTGGGCAGCGAATACTTGTTGTAGCGAACTAGACGTTGGTCAGGATATCGAGCCTGACCTCATTTGTTGTATGATCTATCAGTCCCCCCGTGGTCTAAGGGCAATTGAAGGTCTTTATATCGTGGTCTGGTAGAAGGACGTGAGTAATCCCTCATAATCCACCTGTCACCTTAGGGGACCTTCTTATGCGAGTAGCGGGTGGAATGTTCTCCTATGGAATATGTGAAGGTAAAGTTGTATCACTTTGCTGAGACATGATTGTTGGCCAACTCTAACAGCTCAGCCAATGTCTTCCATCACTAGAGGCCCAAAGCGTACCAGAAAGGCACCTCTTTTTTTCTTTTAAGCTAGAGCAACATATGTCATTATGTGCTGCAGATCTCACACTTTCAGCATCTCCTTTTGAAAGCCAATGATAAAAGAGCAGAGGCTCTCGGTCTACCCTTACATGATTACAAAAGTCCCTAAATTTCATATGTGGCTTCTGAGTGCTTTGAAATCAATGCCACAAAGATCCTCTTGAAGTTGAACAATGTGGAATTCAGTCCTAGTGGTAAAGCGTTGAACCGTATGAGGGCCGACTCCCTTAATTTGGTGAAGAAAATATGATATTTTAGTGCATTGGTGATCCTCAATAAGTATATGATCGAATCAAATCAAACTATGTGGTTGGTTGGACATTCTGACCCTTGTAGGATTCTAGTGTAGGGATTTTAAACCTCTATGAGGCTCAACCTCTAAGATTTACTAAGAGAACAAATTCTATGGCTGACTGGGCACTTCAGTACATCTGAACCGATGCCTATTGATCTTGTCCATCCAATACTATCAAAGTACCAAGAATCTTCTTCTCTATCCAAGGTTAAGGGTGCCCTTCAGCCGTTAGGAACCGACCCCTCATCTCGAGGATGTGGCTCCTTGCATGAGACAATGCCTCTTGAATGGCATCCAACATCTAATCATTTATTTCCTGGATCTACTGATTCACCAACCATCTAGTGCACTCCATATTACCAGTCTCTATTGTGGGTTTCTACTCCATATGCTGCTCCACTTCTCATCCATGACAAGATCCATGGTCACTTCACCTTTTAGAATGTTCAATCTTGATTTGTCCATGAATCTCACGATAAGTGTTAAGAGTGTAAGAACAACAAATGAATAGTAGAACATATTGTCCTTTAGCCCTTTTTTTATAAAATGTTTCCCTATTTATATGGGAGAGGGTACAATAAGTAACATTACATTTCAGCCCCTACTTTAATGAGGCTATTATATGATATTTTAAGCATTTTACATATGTGAGCCTATTGCTCAGCTCAGCTTCCCTATGACTTGATCGGCTGGGATGACATGACTTCAGCTTGGTAAGGTCAGTTCGGTCAGCTTGTCTTAGTCGATGCAGCCAGTCGACTGGATTTGATTAGCTTCGGGTCAACAAGAATAGCTCGATCTGCTAGATTTTACCGATCCGTTGATCTTGTCTGACTTTTGGCCCTCGATCACTTGATGATAAACTCCTGTCAGCAAAATGAGACTAGGCTATCGAGCAGAGGTTTGATCACCATAACTCAATAGATAGCTCATCCTTTGATGAGGGAGGTTATTCGAGACGATTGTAAGGTTATGTTGCATTATCAATTTTTGGTCCCTAATGAAGAACCTCATATGCATCCGCGGGACGGCTGATGATGACAAGGAATTTAATTCTTTCATTAGGTTGGATCTGCCAAGATGTAAGTTGAGGCCATCGTTTCACATTAAGATAGTGATTAGTTTGTGTGCTCATGTATTTGCTCAAGTCCGATCGACATAGACTTAGCTCATTCAATCTATCCTTCTGTTGGCTCAGATGGCTACAACCAATCAGATAAATGAGTTCTCTTAGCTTCTTATTGGCGGGCTTTTCTTCGTTATACTTCATTCTTTTTGGGTTTTCGGATCTCCTCAGTATTCATGCAGGCACTTTCTTGATATACAATTATTATATATTGAAAAATAAAAATTACTTTTTATACATAAATTTTATGATGCAAAAATATTATAAATATAAATATCAAACTTACGACTTATATATAAACACGCAAAAATCGTGTGCCATGCAAGTAAGATTTTCCTAGATTATTTATACGAGAGTCAATCCTGGCAACCTTTACCGGAAGCCAATAGGCCATTTCCGATGCGCTTTACTCGTCCCCCGTGGAGAAAAGATAACGTGATGTAAATGTAATTAAGCAGAGGAGCGCGGGGGCCATACCGTGGGGACCATTTTACCTCCTCCGCCAACGTTATAACGTTAGAAATTCACATTTCACACGGGTGTTGAAAGCATCTCTCTCTGTCTCTGTCTCTCAGGCGAAAGGAGGATTTGCTAGTGTTTTCTACTCTGGATTCTGAGGTGATTGTCATTTGCGTGACAGTCTAGCCCTTCTCCTCGATTATTTCATCTATCATTTTGATTAAAGTTCCTTCCTTTTTTGAGTTATTTCGCTGTATAAGTTGTCCAAGAAGAAGAGTACCATCGGGCTAACTAACGTTTTAGCTAAAGCAACAAGATCTGGGGCTTTATGCATTATTCTTATGTGTTTGTAAGCGAGTAACCTTGTAAATGGTGATTAAAAAAATTTAGAGATTTTTTTAATGTATGGCTTGAGTAATGAAGTGGGGTCTTCTTGGTTCTGGGTACATGCGTATGAATATTTTGGTTTTGAGGGTCCTCTAGGTTTAAGATTCGTTTTTCTACGGTTTCTTCCGAACTTTTTCTTTTGTCATCCTGTAAGGTTCATTTTGAAGTGGTGTATATACCGAGTAGGATTGTCTGAAGAATAGGAAACTCATCTCATGCTAGTGTTTTATCCTTTTGGATTCCTTTCAAAGGGTGCTTTGCTTTGAGTTAGTTGATAATGTGAAATTTAGATGCATTTACACCTGCCTTTTGTGTTTTTTATTCTCCTAATGCAATTATATTGGAGTTGTTTTTCATATGATAACGCACATAGCAATTTATAGATTTCAAACTTGCTTTGAAGAGTTTTTAAGTGCTTACTTTTGTATTTGATAGAGCAGGGATGTTTAGTTTTATATTATATGTGACTATATAATGCTTTTATCAAATTTAGGTTAGCTTCCTTGCCATTTCATGGTTTCACTACTGACTTAGTGCTATTGAGTTTTGAAATTTAATGCCAAAATGTTAATGCAGAAAAAGCAAGATGGTGATAGGTTTATCTGTGTTTACATGCTTTATATAACTATATGTGGGTTGATATTAGGTCTAGTTTGAGTACGTTTAGCTCATCATGAAATCATTGATTTTAGCTTTGCTCAAAATTAAAATTATTTTGAGACAAGTGAGCTGGATTCAAGATTTCAGTTTGGCTTATATATATACATATATATATACATATATATATATATATATATATATATATATATATATATATATATATATATATATATATATATATATATATATATATATATATATACATACATATATACATATATATATATACATATATACATATATACATATATATATATACATATATATATATATATATATTCATTTTGAATTGGATTTCAAAGAGACTTGAATTATTCGATTTAGTTAATAAAACAAACTTGAAATCATTTTGAAGTTTAGAGTGGTGGAGCTTGAAATTGAATATGGGCAATTTCAGTTCTTGTGAAATTTTGAGTTAGTTTTGAGATTTTGTAGGAGCACTAAATTATGTTTTCAGGCCTTTTCTATTCATTTGGATCATACATTTCATGATATTTTTTTAAACATATAGTTCATTTATTTTGCAGGATTCTGATATTGCCTTACATCAACGCTAATAAGCTTGCATGGTGTTTGATTTACGACTAATGAGTTGTTTTTCTTTCACTTTAAAATGGAGGAAGTCATCACGTTTGCTATGTGCAGGTGATGAAGGTAGGTAAATCATTATTTGGGAGCATTTTTACTTCCAAAATTTTAATTTTTGCGGCTTATCTTTTATATTATGGTGTTTGAATTAACTTTCTATTAGATACAGAAATTGCACCTACAGAAAATTTCCTTCATTTAATTATCTTTTTGTTATTGTTCACATCTTAGAAATCCCGGGTATTGCCAGTGTGAAAATATACACTTACAAAGAATTGCGACAAGCAACTAATGACTTCAGCCCTGCTAATAAGGTTGGAGAGGGAGGTTTTGGTTGCGTATACAAGGTGATTTTTTGGATGCTTAAAGGCTGTTTTATCTGTGTACCTGTTTCAAAGAAGAGTTACATTTTTGTTTCATAGGGAAGGCTAAAAAACAGGAATGTTGTTGCAATTAAAGTTCTCTCTTCTGTGCCAAAACATGGTGTTCAATTTCTAAATGAGATTGCCATGATCTCCAATATTAGTCATGAGAACCTTGTTAGTCTACGTGGTTGCTGTATGGAAGGAGATCAGAGAATTTTGGTTTACGACTACCTTGAGAACAACAGCATTGCAAAGATGCTTTTTGGTAAGTCTTAGCTTTTGTCTTAGACTTTTTTTATGACACACCAACAGTTTTTGGTGGCTCATTTGTTTCTAATATTAGGTGGGAGTGATAGTAAAGTTAAATTTAACTGGAAAACACGAACAAAAATTTGTGTCGGTGTTGCACGAGGACTTGCTTTTCTTCATGAGGAGGTCCGTCCTCCTATTGTGCATCGAGATATCAAAGCCAGCAATATTCTTTTAGATAAAGATTTGAATCCCAAGATTTCAGATTTTGGTTTAGCGAAACTTCTTCCTTCAAACTTGAGCTATGTCAGCACTCGGGTAGCTGGAACAATGTGAGTTGGTTCCCTTGGCTTCTCACTTTATTGCCAAACCACATATGAACTATTCAGACTCAATTGCCTTCTTATTTAGACCAGAACTTCTTTTGTGAATTACGAAAGAGAAGTAAGATGGATGCTGTTCTTACTTAGATGTTTTGCCAAGTAACTTCTCACTGAATGAGGTGGCATATGCTTAAGTGTACTTCAAAGCTGTTATGCTTTAAGGATGTATTTTGTAATTAACTGCGTGCCACCACATTCTATAACTTTTCAGTAAATTTGTTTGTAGAAATATCCATTCTTTAGGATAAATATTTGACCGATTCAGTAGTTATAACTCTAATGCTAGAAGAGGAGAGCCGAGAGCACACTATATTTTTATCAATCTTCTGTCACTATCATGACGGATTATGATCATAACACACTCTTGGTAGCACGCTTTCAATTTGAACCTTTACGCTTGACTTTTCATTAAATTACATCATGTGTATTATTTGTGCAAGTCCTTGTTTACTAATGTGCATCCACTAACTGGTATTTTTTTTTTGAAATAGAGGTTACTTGGCACCAGAGTATGCAATTTTTGGGAAATTGACGAGGAAGGCTGACATTTATAGCTATGGTGTTCTTCTGCTGGAGATAATTAGTGGAAAACTAAACACAAATAAAAATTTACCATATGAAGATCAATTTCTTCTTGAAAGAGTAAGAATATTTCTGGTCTTTCCAGACACACATGAGGTTCATTTATCAACTAAATTTTGTGACAACATTTTTTTTATATTTTTCTTTTATACTCCACGTAACTTCTATATTCATAATGCTTATTGTATGAAGCTTGGTTTAGGTAGCTCTGGCAAGACTTACCATAGTTTAATTTCTTAAACGTGATTAACTTTGGGTGCATTACTTGGATTTAATAATGCCGTCTAGGAATCGATAAGAATGAATTTTACACTTCCTTTCTCTCAGTTCTTAAATGTGAAGGGTCTTAACTAATAATAAAGTTTATAGTTGGTTTGATTCCTGGCAAACCGAATGAAATTTGTCCTGATTTGCAATGAACTGGTCAGGTTTAACAAATTCTAGTTAAGAAAATATCATGTATAGCTCATTTCATGATGTTATGTTGGACTTGAACTTATAATGCTTGAAAAAAATAGTTTAAAATGATGATTCCATAGCATTTCATGGACTCCAAAAATTTGAAATGGCCTCGGCCTCCCTCGAAAATAAAGATAAGTGAGATGAGGGAGTTTTACCGTGAGGTTTCGGGTTGAATTTTCAGAGGATAGGTGAGATATTATATTAAGACACTACCTAGAAATGTTGCTCTCATTTCGCGAGGGCTTTTAAGATCTGGGGTTCTGGGTTTTCCAGATACCCCTCCCGATAATGAGAGAACACTTTTGATTAAGGCTAGTTATTAGGAATTTCATTGATCAGCGTATGGCAACATTATATTTAAAATTTAAATTTTTTGAAGTTATCTCAATGAGTTTAAAAGTGAATTGCGGGGGAAGAGATGATGCTCCCGATCAAGATCCCATAGTTCTATCATCTCGGGCTATCGTGGACTTTAATCTACTTAGTCTAAGGAGGTATTCAACCCAATTTGACAAAAAATGATTCTTATCAATAACCATGAGTTTCTTTGTCTATGAAAACTCTGTAGACTTGGGATGAATGTTGAGGGAGTTGTGCCCCATCAAATATGCCCTATATTTTATCACTCGAATGGGTAGAATTTCGTTGTAAAACTACAAGCTATAGTCGCGATCATAATAAAATGGTGTCATTTTGTGGAAGACCACCTCGTCAGAGGGCTTTTGGTGATAGTCGTTTATTGTCGTGTCATTTGACGTTAAAACCATGCGAACAGAGAACTTGGGTCATGTCCTAACTTATATGAAGTTATTTTGAGTTTAAATTTAGTATATATTTGACATGAGATTGACTCTATGTGAGCTTTAGGTTAACACTAGATTTGTCCACCTCGACAAATAGTTGTAGAGGGCGGATGGTTTTTGCTCTTAATTTTTTAGTGATAGAATTTTTATTTAATATCTTTGAATCTTTATGAATTTAATATTCATGATCTGTGAATTTGAAAATAACTTGAAAATTGGTCTTCTTTGGGTAAGATTTGCATTCAACACAATCATCATTGGTGAATTTAAAATTCTTAAAGTATTTTGGCATTTAATCGAGCTTCTCATTTAAGAAATCAAAAAGGGTTAATCTTGTTTACTACAGTTCCAATTAGGAGGGAGATTAGACTGGCTCAGTGGAAACTCAGTCCTGTCCACTCCCTTCGACTTAGGGAAAGGGATCAAAGTAAGGTGTGGGACTTACGACCATGCCCTTTAGGTAAGACAACCCATTTGAGAAGGTTTATGATTTAATAGCTTTCAATCTAGCTTTTAGAAATATGATTTTTGTATAATTTTAAAACTCATGGACATTTCTCAAGGTGGGGCATTTTAAAATTCAATTCAACTTAAGCCCGTACAACATTCTTGGACTATGTGATCAAGTGTTTAATACGATAGTTGGAGCACATGCAGGCATGTCTGCATTATGTTCACATTTCAAAATATCTTCACTTAGTATTTGCAAATATTTATTATTAGTGAGCTCTAAACTTCGCCATCTGTCCACCTGTGCAAGTGTGTTGTGGATCCAGTAGAAATTGTTCAAAATTTCATTTTTGGATTTTAAAAAGAATTACCGTCAGTTTGTTAATAAATGAATTCCAAATCTGGTGGTGATCGAGAAAAATATAATTTTGATTGTGCATCTTAAAAGGTATATTTTACTCACATTTAACTATCATTTGAGTGTTCAGATAGACCCTCTGCCCCATAAACGTAATGCATGATTCTAATGATTGTGATTAGTCGATAGAATTTCTCATTTCGATTATAGGTAAGCCATTGTGTACATCACAAGTTTCATTCGATCTTGTTGAAAAGTCATAGAGCCCCTGAGCATGCAAGATTTCATGTTGGGGGTCCTAAAATCCTCATCCCGTCTCTTATGACACAAGTGATGCATATCCAATGCCGAATTAAAGAAAATACTTCTTTGATCGTGCATCTTAAAAAAATTATTTTTTCACTCTCTTTACTCTTTTTAAGTGCATCTTAAAAGATTTATGATTTCACCCCAGCATTTAGACGTAATTTCAGTAGTATTTTGATAGCCTACTAGTGTCATCCCCGCAGGGGGGGGCGTGGGGGGGCTACTTCGGGAAAGCCTGGGCTTGCCCACCACGTTACGAAAAACATTTTTTGTTGGTGTAAACAACATGACCTAGTCTTCATCACCTACCGCACTATGAAAAACAAATATAGGTTATCTGTACAAGACAAATTGCACATGTTCCCTAATGCACTACTATAGGTACTTAATTTTTTAAATCGTGCGCTTCAACGCTAGTGTTGCGTACAAGTTTCATCCTGTCACACTACGAAAAGCATATATAGATTTCACTTGACTCATAGAATGCGCCAGAATAAGAATTTTGAAAAATTTTAAATTTTCTGCTGCACCACAAACCCTAAACCATCGTGCTACAAAAGTGCTTATAGGGTTCTCTTGACTCAACGAACATGCCACAATGGGAATTTTAGAAAATTTTGAATTTTTCGCCGCACATCGAACATCAAATACGATTTTTGCATCACATCATTACAAAAAACACGTATAGGGTTACATTCGACCGACCAAACGTGCCTGAATAGGCAATTCAAAAATTCAAGAGTTTAGAGAACCACCTTGTATACCTTTGTGAGATGATGTCGAGGGGGTGGCGATGCAGAATTTTGAGACGCTTTTTCTTTCTTTTTTTTCTCTCTCTCCCTCTTTGTCTCTCTTTCTTATTTTTTGCTCTTTTTTGGCTCATTGATCTTGTTTGTTCTGTTTAGAGAGAGAAACAAGTGAGAGAGTGGTTGGGTGGTGGTTGCCGGTGTTGAGAGAATTTCCAGCAAGGGCACAAATTTTAAGGGTTGAGGTGGTCGTTGTGTTGGCTTGCATGTCAGATAAGAAGAAATGGCTGGGGCCAGGACGTTGTACGGGGTGTAGGCTTGGCCGGGGCCGTGCAATGGTGGAAGCTGGGTTTAGTTTTGCAAGTTTGAAAAAGAAGTGCTTTGCTGGAGAGGGAGAGCATGGGCGGCGTTAGCGAGGGAGAAGAGATGGTGACTGGTTGGCTAGTGACAATGTAGTGGGATGAGGGGCTCGTCGTCGACGATCTAGGGCATTGGAGTGTGGGGAGATGGTATTCAGGGTTGCTTGGTTGAGTTGTCGAAGTGGTGGTAAGTAGGAGCTGGAGTCCGTCGGTGGGAATGTTTTTCGGAGAGATGGAGGGAAGGCCGCCAAAAGGGTAGAAGGTCCGGTGTAGCCAGCCGAAGGAGGCTTTTTGGAGGGTGAAGAGCTGGAAGATTGTTTTGGTTTTGGGAGGAATAGTGGGCGAGAGTTAATTTCAGGAAAGTTAAAGAAAAGAGAATAAAGAGGCGGAGAGAGAGGGGGAGAGAGAGAGATGTGTGGTCTTTGAAAATTAGTTTTAAATTTCTCTCTTTTTGTTGAGTTTCACCAAGAGAAAAATACCAATTAAGAAAGATTGTGGGATGCCACTCATTTATAATTTAATTTTATCCCTAATAATTTCAGTTAATGTGCAAATTATGAATGAGAGATTTGAATTTGAAATTTGAATAAAATATATTATTAATATATAATTATATAATTATATATTAACTAATATATATTTATATTTAATATATAAATCTTTATAAATTCAAATAACATGAATTTTGACCCCTCGATGCATGTAAAGCAAAGCTCTATTAGAACAAGAATAAGCTCGTTTGACCCATCTCAATGATCCGGACGAACTCGTGCTGTCCATTTTGTAAAATGATGCCTTAATAGAAAATTTTTATGTGAACGAAAAACCATGCAAATGGACTTCATGCACAAGAAAACACATCAGAAATATAAGCCTAACATAGTGGATACAAAGGTCAACAAATATGCCCCTGTGAATCTCTAAATTTTCGCTTGGTTGTCACACTGAGAGTTCACTTTGTAGATCTTTAGAAAATTTACTAGATGTCGATGCGAAACTGCATATTGACTTCTGATACATAAATTTATATCATTGCATATTGCTCGTTGGTTGATGTCACATCTTAATCTAATGAGCTTGTTGAGGCTTATTGTGTGTTTTTGAGTAGTAGTATCCTGCCATTGAGTATAATTTTGATTTCTACTCGTATGATTGTATGTTGTTGATCTAGACCTTTGGGCTTGTGTTAGGTCAATTGAGAAGAGTCGTCGACATGCTGCTTTGATTGACTTATTGATGATAGAATTCCCTTAGATCAAAATTAGCCTTTGTACGAACCGGAATAATTTTTACTTTCACATGCTTTATGCTTTTTCAGACTTGATTGAAGGATACAAGCCATTGAGCTTACATTTAGGGCCCATATAAGATCAATGGTAAAATTGTCCTCAACTCGTTCAGTACTTGGTGGTCTGATTGACACATTGGCAATATAATTCTCTTTGGTTCATCCTTAGGCCTCTGGTTGAAGATGTTATCAAATTTAGATTGATGTCTTCTTAAGTGATGATCATCTCGTTTGATTTTGGTTTAATTCTTAGTATGTTTGTGGTCTTTTGGGATCTAGATTGGTTGGATTGGCTACGGCGGAACAACCATCACAATTGAACTAACAAAGTGGGTGCTTTTTCAATGTGGCCTTGTCTTTTTACGTAAGAAAAGTACCCAACAACTCTACCATAAGCTTGTTGAGTCTGGTCTCTTAGAATATGATTGTGGATGGATTTTTGCTCTTCAGTGTCAGACTGGCTAAACGAGAGCTCTTTCACTATGACCTTAGCTTGTTGAGTGCAAAGCGTAGCCAACAATTATGTTATAGTTGTTGAAACCGATCTTCATGACCACTCGTATCCTGGACTTGAGCAATGAATAGAATTATGCTTTTGTCATCATTAGACTGTCAAATTGGGGGCTCTTTCACTACAGCCTTGGCTTATTGAGTACAAAGAGCGGTCGGCGACTCGACATCCTCTCAAGGTTCGACCTTCAGAACTTGCTTTGAGTCCTAAACTTAAGTAAAAAGGGAATTGATGTTTCTCCAACTTAGCCTGTCAAAGCTTGCAGATTTAGTAAACTAAATCATCCAATGTTTTAAACTTTGGCGAGTCTTAGAGCCGAACCTCTTACTTATGGAATCATCTTATTAACTTTGTTTGAGACTCCTTGTCTTCTTTATGATCGACTGAATGGAGTTTTAGTATAAATATCGTTAAAATCGATTCGAGGATCTTTCCTTGAAGTGTGACTTCACCCAAATTCTTGCGGATCTTGGCTAGAAGCATGATGTCAACCCGAGTAGTAGACTTCAACATTCGCAACGATGTCAACCCGAATGATTGACGCCCTTAGTTGGTAATGATGCGAGTTAATTATTTGAGAGATACATCTAAGAATTTCAGCATTTGGCTCATTCATAATCAAGATAGTTGAGGGATTCCTATGTTGTAAGGGGAATTTTAGTAGCATGAAACATTTTGAGATATCAACATGAGCAAGAGTCAACCCAAGTAAGATGAGAATTGTCCTCACTTAGCTTTTAAAATACATTTAAGGATCTCAGTTATGAGTTTGATATTGCTTCAGATAGATAACTCACGACTTAAAGCTTAAAGTCATATGGAATGACTGATCCCCTTGTTTAGTAACATAGTGGTTTCAACAATTTGGGAGAAGTATCGGAGGATCTCTGTGTTAAACTCGATTTCTTAGCATTTGAAGCGCTCAATGATCTTGAATTTGGGTGCAACATCGGCCCAAATGATTGAAACCTTTGTTTCATTATGTAAGAGATATATCTGTGTCTTAGCATTTAGCTTGATG